>JBAPLJ010001966.1:0-41088 GCA_037832345.1 Rhizophora mangle | reverse complement strand
CGTTGAATATAAGTCAGTCTAGACAATGAGCCAATGGTTGTCATTGGAATACAATCACTGTCTAAAAATTGCCATTAGGATCTTTCATTTTCTCACTCGTCTCTCGACGAGAACCACAGGTTTCGCCTTGACTTTTTGTTTTCTCAATTTACTTTTCTTCGTTGTGAATCGGGATAGTAATGTCTTTGTCATCTATCCACTATTATTTTTGTAAAATCACATATAACAATATTTTAAATAATTATAAACGAGAAAAGAAAATTATTTGAATGGTTAAAAAATTAATCTAAACATTTAATAAAAACATTGATATATATTAAATTTTGTTATTTTCTTTTAAAAAATTAAGAATAATATCTTTGTCATTAAAAAAAATTAATTTTAAAATTTTAAGTAAAATAGTTACTAAAAAAATCTTTTAATATTTTTCTTACATGAGAAGATATTTGAAATGTTGTTTACCTATAATAAGGGTTTAAAGTTTAGGGTTTAGGGTCATATTTTAAAAATTACTTGGAATCTACTGTAAAACCCAAAAAAAAAAAAAATTAATGGATTGACCTTGAGTTTGATCCAATTTTGTGAAAAATTTAATTAAAATATTAAACTAAAATATTGTTCCACCTAGTTAACATTCAGTTAAAATAATTATATGTATGAATTTTTGTTAAAAATAATTGATTCTTTTAAGTAGAAAATTATATATAATTATATTAGTTTATTATGATTACTTTTATATATGTGCTTAAATTTTATTTTTTTATAATATTTTATTTATTATTTTACTATATAAACAAAGTAATTGATAACATTTTTTATTTATTTATACCTTTATCATATTTTGATTTTGAATTATTTATCATTACAACTAGGAAAATAAAAAATTGTTGCATACAATATAGATCCTTATTCTGTGTATGCAATTAAGCAAGTCTTGCCATAAGCTTTCATCTAGACAAAATAATAATAATAATAATATATAATATATTTTGACTAAAAATATTTTAAATTTTGAAATTTAAATTTTTTTAACCAAAAAAAATTGTAAAAGATTTGATTATATATTAATTTTTTTAATTTTAATAACTATATTAAAAGTTTAAATAATATTTATAATTCAATTATAAATTTAAATAAAATTTAGTATTCAATAATAATTTAAATAAAGTTTTGATATTAAATTATAATTTTTCACATTTAATGTCAAAATCAATCCAACTATAAATCAAATCTATTTTTTCTAAGTTTTTTGTTAGTTTCCACATTTTTTTTTTACATTTAACTAATTCTTGATCAATTTAAATATTGTATAAATTTTAAATTAAATTAAATTAATAATTTGATTAATTATGAATCAATCTAATTGAATTATTTGTTTATATTTTTTAAAATTTTTAATTAATAAGTATGCAATTTGTTGTGATGATACTAGCTTTATAATGCAAATTATGAGACTTTTTGTTTCTTTTCATTGGAAGAAATAATTTATTTGGTGTTAGTATCAATTTGTTTGACCATATTTGACTATGAAATTATGAAAAATAGTAAAAATAGATTAAATTTAATTAAACAAAATTATATTTGAGTAATTATTTAAATATATTATAATATTATTAAAATTTAAAATATTTTCATATAATTTTTATCATTTAAGTAAATATTATTTAAAAATTCAAAAATAAATAAAAAATATATTATATTTGAATAAAAAATATTTAATTTAAATAATTATTTAAAAAATTATATTATTATTTAAATTTGTAACCCTTTTTTTTTTGTTCCTAGTTACTTTTCTTTCTATGTGGAAGGGGATAGTAGCAACAACTCCTAATCCTCCCATAATTATTTTTGTAAAAAGACATATGAAAATATTTTTTATAACAAAAAATACCTAAGTAAAAATTGTTTGAATAATTTTAAAAAAGTTATAAAAGTTAATTTAATTATTTAATAAAAATATTAATATATATTATTTTTTATTTAAAAAATAACAATAACTCATAAATTTTCTTACCATTTTAGTGAAATCAATTTTTAAATTCTAAATAAAATTATTATTCTAATTCTTTAGAAGATAAAAAAAATATATTATGAAATATTATGATACCCTAATATCTTATATATATAATTTATTAAATTTTAAATTTATGATATTTGTGCGTTAAGGACAAGTTCGGCTAGCTACAATTATTTCTACAAGACAGCATCCGATAGACCACAAAACAGCAGGAAATTATTCGATCGAGTGGACAACACGGCCTCCCCCAATAAGTATTGGCAACATGGCATATTATTACTTGTAAATGCTAAAATAAAGGGCGGGAAGTAAGTCTAGGTAATCACCCATACGCATGTAATTCTATTAGAAAATTGCCGTTGGATCTTTCATTTTTGCACTAATCTCTCCACCAGGACCACAAGTTTCACCTTTTTTCTCTCGCTTGTTTTTTTTTTTTCAGTTTACTTTTCTTTTCTTTTTTGTGGAACGGTATGATAACGACTTTGTCACCTATACAAATATTTTTAATAATTACAAATGACAAATAAAAATTATTCAGATAATTTAAAAAATTATAAATATTAATTTAATTATTTAATAAAGAAATTAATATTTATTATATTTTATTATTTTAATTAAAAAATAATGATAATATCTTGAACTTTAAGAAAATCAATTTTAAAATTCTAAGTAAAATATCTCTCGATGATTTTAGATGAAAGAAAAAAAAAAGGTTGGTGTTTTTCTCATGTAACAAGATATGTGAAAGATTGTTTACCTTAACCGGAAAGAACAAGTTAAAGTGTCCAGCCTAATGAGAAGACGTAAGATCTCTTTCTTTTTTTTTTACACTCAAGAAGTTTGAGATGAGCGACTGCAAACCAAGAAAGGCCTATTGAGCCGATTCCAGCCAGTAGAAGAATCCCCGGTCCTCCTTCTTTCTTATACAATACATGACCTAGTGCTGTGGAGACAATCCAGATCCGGTAGCATTACGAATGAACTTTTGAAAGTCCTTGAATGCTAATCTAAGCACATGGTATCGGCAGACCGCCAGCTGCTCGAGAATGGCAGGAAATGCAAGATCTATTCTTGCTAAGGTTTGCCCCCTAGGATCAGTAAGCAAAGCATTTAGGCTGTCTTTAACTTTTCCCTTTGTACCCCTCTAGCCCGCCATTGAAAATGTTATTTTATATTCCAATATATCCCTTGAGATAAAACAAGGTTTAGCGTGATCGTGCTCTAAGCTCAGGTTATTTCACTAGTATCCTTGAGTTGAGTGCGTTAGGACTGAGCATCTTTATGCTTTACCCGGTGCCCCACAAAGCTTGGGTAAATATTCAACTACTGAATTTAATGTTGGTATTCCTGACCCGCTGTTGATAGGAAAGAAAGAGGTAGGCCTAAAAGGGACTCAGCCCTGGGCCACGATCCTTTGCAAAACCTCCTGCCTCTTGACACTTGACTGGAGAGCTGCAGGAATTATATACGCTATTACTTCAAGCAATTAGAGAGAAGCAGGGTTAGAACCTTCCCTCTGCTCGTTAGCAAGCAAGTCCCATTCATAACCGAAACAAAAGGCAGAAGTCATAGGAATCGGAGCAGCTGCTGGTGCTGGTGTAGGAGCAGAAATGGCAGTCAAAGGAGAAGGAATAGGCAAGCGGAAAAGCTAGTAGGAACAGAAAGACAGAAGCAAACGGATCCACTAAGTACTTGGTAGTTAGTTTAGGCACTCGAAAGCAATCGGAACTTGCACATTAAAATAGAATAGTATTTGTCTTCTCTTGCATACCCTCTTCCGGTCTTTCTAACGAAATAACGGAAGCCATACTGATGAATTCCAACTCTGAGAGGAGGGAAAATCAGTCTTGAGAAGAAGATGTCTCCCATTTCTGCCCACTCTTGACAAGACGGGAAAATCATATGTTAACAGTTAACACTCCCTCTTATGCTACGCTCCTGTAGTTCATCCTTGCTTGGACCAAGCCAACCGGTGATTTCCGTCTTAAAGATCTCTCCTCGAAGGATTTAGGTGTAAGACAACCTAGACCTAGGAGAAAGGTGCAGGAAAGCCAGGTGATAGCTAGGGATAGTAACGAAGAGTCCACATCCGAAGTGTTATCAGTCTTAGATGTCCCCAAAAGGGCTCCTTCGGGCGGATCTTTGGGCATTAAAAGAAGAGTCAATTTCTGCCAAGTCAGATTCAAAGCAAGAAGGCAATTTCGCTTAATACAAAGGGGAACCTAAAAAAGGGGACAGTTTAATCTGCAACTAATTGTTGACCCCATTCATATACTTTCTTGTTGGTTTGGCTTCTCCCAAGGAGGCTCCCTTTAAAAGAATGGATTCCACTTCTAGATCTCAAATGCGGGGAAAGTCTAAAGTGAATCCAACTATTCTTTAGGCGGTTTACTACTCTTTACTTTACATTGCAGAAGGGAAGGACAATAAAGACAAGGGCATACAAGCCGACTAGCTATTTAAGCCGACTCTGCTAGGTCTCCTCTTCTTCGGCGAAAGATGATCGTCTACGGAAAAAGATTACCCGGTATCAGACTCTACTAGAACATCCTCCGATGAAGCTAGATCGGTTACCAAAGCATCTTCTGACTGAGCAGCAGAAAGTGATTCGAAAACAGAACCCGATTCCGTGGCAACATCCAATGGAGAAAAAAGTGCTTGGCCGACTTTCATTCAAATGTCCTTTCAAAGATTCAATTCAGTCAGCTTGGTTCGTGGCTTTGCCATTTCCTCTCTCAAGCACTACTTTCAAGTGAAAGATCCAAGACTCCCATCAAAGCTTTCCGGTTCTATTCCTTTATGAAGAAAGGCTTGTTATCGACGAAGAAGCTCTTTCTTTTCTACTGTGCCCTAAAGTTCATCCTAAGAAAAAGGTAGTTTTCACTCGGGAACTTCTATTCTTGATGTTGCAAATTCCGGATCTGGAAGAGTTTATCTTCTTTTATTCTAAGATGCTAGTCTATAAATCCGTACTTGTTGACTAAAAGCTTTCAGTCTTCTTTCTTGAAGCTTAAGGGCTAACGGAACAAGAGTCATACTCGGGAACTAGTTGAATTAGCTAAGATGCAAGAAGGAACCTCTTCTTTAAATTACTTTAAAAAAAAACCTTCTTTCAGCTCGACTCCAAAGCCAGTGCTCTTAAGAGATTTGGCTTAAAGAGGAAGGAAAGTAGACTGACTTAAGACTGGGAACCAATGCCCATTAGCTCCCCCAGATTCGGAGCATATAAGAGCGTAGAATAACTGGTTTTCCTCTTTACTTTCTATATTAATGGTACATTTTTTCTTCCTTCTCATCTGCAAGAAAAATTATATAAAAAAAAATAGCCGTAAAAGATGGTTTTTTGCTTGAAATGTATTTTTTTTTATGGTAATTGGCGCTAACTTTCTCTTTTCACAAAGCTTATCTATGCTTTTGTATAAAAAAACGTTCTTTGGTATTCTCCAAAACTTTCACCCAGGGAGTACGAGGTCATGGTGCGGGACTTTCTTAATACTAAGTTGTGTTCTGCGACTCGAGAGCAGATTTTCTCTTTGTATGAAAAATGTTTTTATGGTCGAGAATACCCAAGTTATTTATTGATCCGATCAACCTCGAATTAATTCTTTATGTCCATCTGGAGAACGTGGAATTTAATCACAAGGCTCTTTGGCAAAGTGTTAACGAGCTTGTGCACCGAAGGCCATGAATCGTACCGCTCAGAAAAAGCTTCTTCTTTATCGCACCATAAATACCTCTTTCTGTCACTATTTTAGTCATTTAACGACTTACCGCAGTGCAGTGAGGAATTCCGTTAACTACTAGTGAAGGACGGGATATCCGTTCCTTTTGCTTCTACTCATGTAGCTGGAGCAAAAGAATCTCTTGTGCCTAGAGCAGTTTCTTTGGTTCCTCTAGCGAAAGTGTCTACTGGTCCTGTAAAAGAACTGATATTCCTTCGAGTAGCTACTGTAGCAGGTGCTGATGAAGCTATTGTGTCTATTGTAGCTGATGTTGCTAATGTTGCAGAACTTATATCAAACAAGCAAAGCTTAAAGCATAGGTCCATTCGACCTACCGCAATCTGCTAATCCATTACACACCACACACTCATTTTTTCTAGCGACCCCACTCGAAGAGTCACGTATCCAGAGTCCACCTAAGCAACCAAGTAGAAAAAAGGGGTTTAGAGTCGCCACCTAGGCATAGGGGCTTAAGACCCAATAATTGGATTCCGAGTCCTTAACTACTGGAATGGACAGACCGCAAGTTAATAGCAAGAGATCGTTTCCACTTTCCAGATGCAAGAGTTGCGACCGACTTAAGCGAGAAATTCGAGAGAGAGGCTATAGAGGCTAACTAGTTAAGGGACCGTCTGAAATGCCTAATAAGAAAGTTTCGGCTTAGCTGCATTCTCTGAATCCAACCGGTAAAGCAAGAAAAAAAGTAAGAAAGGAAGTCAAGCAGTAAAGGTATAGCAAAGCAAAAAAGGAATCAGGAAAGGCATACTAATACCACTAATTCAGTCTAATTGGCCTTAGGCTAGAAAGCCAGGGGCGAAGAAAAAAAGTCAGGATATTGGGATATACATAGCTATAAAGGTAGCAAAGATCCACCAGGGAATTGAGTAGCTCCTCGAAATGCATTCGCTCGCCCTTTTACAAAGAAGCACCCCGGTACGATTCATTTCCATAGTGCACCCGATGACAAGGAAGGAGTTGGGAATATCCCTGCTATCACAGGTAAGCGAAGCTGTAGTCTTAAATGTGCGGGCAAAAGGCCCTCCGACAAAGTCAGCATCTTTGCGACTTCTCACTGAGGAATGAATGAAAGGGAAAATAGGGAGATTGAAGAGGCGGGGGAAGGAGTGGAGTTGAAAGAAAGAATGCCATCGGATTAAACCGATTAGACAGAGAGGAAAACAGCCTATTCGTTAACATCCAATTCAAAGCAACTGTCTTTGTGAACATGAAGAGAGGGTCAAGCTTTTTACGCGCCTCGCATCGGAAAGCAAGCTGGACCAGAGAACTCTTATAAAGACAGAGACGCAGACTGGTCTACTTTCTTGCTTTGCTTTCTACTGGCCTTACTATGCACGGGCTTCGAGGAATCTTTCCAAGCACAGACAGATAGAAAGCGCAGACGGAGACAGGGAAAGACATACTCTTAAAAGAAAGAAGGATTACAGGCTTACTACTTCCGGAACTGGCACTGGTTTATTTACTGGCTACACAGACAGGGAAGGCAGGGAAGGAAAGATTCTATAAAAAGAAGGAATAGCTTCCCTGGCTTACGACTGACATTACTACTTTCTAAGAACTGTGCATTCAATCCTTGGCTCGATTGCTTTGCTTGCCCGGAATCTGAGGAATTCATGGACAGCTACTGTTAAAAAGCATGAACTTTAAGATAGCCCCCCGACGAAGAAGAAGAAGGCGATGAAGACGTAGATTTTGAGTCCTCCAGGTAAGCCTAAGTATTCCTCTCATCCATCCCACAGACTACCTCAGTACCACCCGAGAAGAGCGCCCTCACCGCAAATCCAATGGCAAAGGCTAGACCCCCTGCAAAGCCTAACTGAAATAATACAAAGGAGAGGGTTCCACCTGAAAGTGCATTCCCTTTCTCGAGATGCGGGAGGGATGAAAGCCCTGCTAGGCTTATTCGCTGCCTGAACTGATAGGATTAGATTAGAGGGCGTAGGCCTGTAAGGACAGAAAGGGAATGCTCCTCGCGCACTTTTGATGTAGAATTACATTAAGTAGGAGTTGTCTGTATGCCGCTATGTCCTTTCAAGTGGCCTAGTCTTCAATCGTTGCAAGCCTTCCAGTCTCTTTGTAGGCTATTACGCTTGTTGTTGTAGGAGAGGAAAGGAAAACCTTGTTCAGGTGTCTGCGCATTTCGCTATCTTCTTTTTCGAAAAAGTGGCATTGGTTTTCCCTGGGAGAGAAGTCTCACCAAGTCCTCAAATAATACAGTGTGATCCCATCGCTGCCACAATTGTTGAGCCTATGCAAATATATATTGAAATATTTTACTTGACTCAGGTCAGTGGCAGTGTGTAAGATGCCGAAATTCAAATGGAAGTGAAGGTGAATACATAGCTTCCAGCAAGGAAGAGCTTCGTAATCTGCCACAACTATCGTCTCCTTTAGTCGATTATGCCTAGACTGGGAACAAGAGACCTGGTTTTGTTCCAGTCTCTGATTCCAGAATGTCAGCACCGTTAGAGAAGAAATAAAATACATGCATATAGGCAAACCCCACGAACAACTAAACCCCGCGGATGAGCCAAACCTATCTAAGTTCTTCCAAGAAGTCAATTCAATTAAGACTGAAATGGAAGAGATCACCAATCTCTTGATTGAACTTCAAACCTTGAACGAAGAGTCCAAGTCCACTTACAGTACAAAAATCCTTCGCGGCATGAGAGACAGGATGGAATCTAATGTGGTTTTGGTTCTTAGGAAGGCAAAGATTGTCAAGGCAAGGATAGAGTCACTTGACAGATCCAATGTTGCCAATCGCAGGATATCTGAATTGTATAAAGAAGGGAGTCCTGTTGATAGGACAAGGGTATCGGTCACCAATGGTTTAAGAGCTAAGCTAAGGGAGATTATGAATGAGTTTCAGTTTTTGAGAGAGAAGATCTTGTCAGATTACAAGGATGATCTCAAGAGAAGGTGCTATACTGCAACCGGAGAGGAACCGAGCGAGGAAGTGATAGATAAGATGGTTTCAGGAAGTAAGGGAGTCCAGATGTTTCATGGGAAAACGGATGTGGCCTGGAAGAGTAAAGAGAAGTATGATGCTGTGATGGATATACAGAGAAGCTTGAAACGGCTGCATCAGGTGTTTCTTGACATGGCTGTGCTTGTTGAGACACAAGGGGAGAAGATTGATGACATTGAAGAGAATGTGATTAATGCTGGTAGCTTTATCTCAGATGCGGGCATTCCCTTACCGCTTTAAACCTTGCTTGGAGTTCGATCCGTCTATGAACTCTTTTTCATACGCTTACTCTCTTACCGGAATGGCAAACCCTAAAAAAGAGTCCTAGTCCACGTTCACCACAGCTTCGTTCCAAAGCTTCGATGGAGATGCCAGTACAGTGCCTATTCCCTATTCCTTATGACTTCTAGGCTTTCTGCCTTTAAGCAAACTGAACCCCCTGAACTGCCTTTCTTGATTCACCCTCTGAGAACGGAATTAGCTCTAATCCTTCTCGTTTGATCCACATTCCATAGCTTCTGCTTTCGCTCCGCACCTTTAGAAAGTCGTTTTCAAGCCGATAAGTTCGCTAGTTGAATGAATCATGAATCGCACTTGTGCGACTAATTGAACCAGTTCCCTCGGCTCCCTTTCTTGCTTGATCTCATGATTCAAAGGAATTGACCAAGCTGACTGACTTTCCTGCTTGGAGGAAGAGAATCAGCTGTTACAGACCCAGTTGTGAAAGAAGGCAAGTCTACTTACTTGGCTCTTTGAAGGACAACTTCCTTCCCTTGTTAATGTACGAGCAGGAGACTAGAAGAAAGATGCCCACAATCAGATGCTATAATATTTATATCAAGATCTTAAGTATGAAAGGGATACCCTAATGCCCATATTAGCAAAATCTGACTCAATAGGAAGTTGATACTTGCCTCTATGGCTTCCTTGTATGGCTTGTCTTTCTATTGGACTGATAGAGCAATCTCTAATCTAAATTCTAAATAAAGACTTACATACTTCATTCTTAATTGAATGTACGATCGTAGAATGGATGCACAGAATCCACGATAAGAAATGTCCCTTAGTATCTAAGATTGGAATCGTCTTCTTTCGTTCTTAAACGAAAGGATATCTCATTCATTCTATTCGGATTCGGGGATCTTGAGTAAGCAAAAGGGCTACCGACTGGAATAGGCTTTCAACCTACGACCGAAGACAAGGAAGCAATCTGCAAGAAGAGAGGGGTTCGGTCTCATTTGATCCATTGGCCGATTTTGATTTACTTGGCCCAGCTTCAGCGGATGTTGTACTTGGATCCGAGGTTAGGTTACTATCAATTTGGACATGGTGGGATGGGATCTTGCAAGCGAAACTCTAAATTCTGATGAAACTAGAAATTATGATTGACCGGTTCTATTATGGATTCCAGTGGGTTCCACGAGCGAGTCTGACCAGTTCTACTCGCAGTTGCACCGAGTCCCACCACCGAAAAAAGACTAGTTCCAATAGATATGGTGATGGATCTTGCATTTGTGGTGGCCTGATAAGCCCCATCTAAAACCAGTCGTCTTGAATTTGAATGAGAAGACTTTATCGATCAGTGGCTAAAAGAAAATAATAAAGATTTTAGGTACCTATTTGAAGAGCGGACCCAAGTCCATCACTTCCGGACGCAGAGTGTTACATCAAAAGGATGGAATTACACGGATAGTATCCTATCGAGATTCCTGTGCGTGCTCATCACCAATTGTGTTTTGGCCAAAACAAATTGAACTATTCAAAGCGAGATGAGTTTCCGTTTGAAAAATCCTTTATCTATTAGGTACGTTGCCCTTCGTGCTCTCAAAGAAGAACCATCACCATCTTTTTGTCTGTCTAGTAGCTGCTATCCTACGGCGAGAATGTTCATTTGGTACTTTATTAGAAATAGAAAGATTTTTCTTTCCAATATGTTCCATCCATCAATGAGTTCATGTGAGAAAAGTGCTTGAATGAATATTACTTATGATGAATGAGTGCTTGATTAGTCACCTTTACGTTGTCACCAGGCAAATAAAGGAATTGAAGCAGTACGACGATTGGTATCAGGTGTATCCAAGCGAAAATATAAGAAAGCTCATAACTAGATACAACAGCATAAATAGAATAGCTCCAAGTCCAAGTAATCAAGGAAATGGAAAGCTGCCCAAAAGACCTCGCCTATCTAGATAAAAACAACAAACCACAAGAGTACACCTTTTTCAAATATCCAAGAGAAAGATGTTCTCATGGCCTGCAAACTACTCTGTCAACGGACAATCAAGAAAAACAGCGATTCATTTATGGACCACCTAGCAAACAACAAACTAGCATCTTCCACTTCCTCCAAAAGTACTCAGGATATACTATGCCAGCTCCAGAGCGAACGACTTCACTGGGTCACATTATTATTAGAATCTCGGGGTCTTTGACGAATTCCACGAAACAGGCGGACAGAGCGGGACTATCGCACTTACATAAAAAGAAAAGGTATACGCCGAACACACTACTCAAAGCACTATATGGGCAGGAATGCCGGCTCGATTCAAAGTACTCAATAGTAGGTGAACGTACCCATTGATACTAAATCCAGTACCCAGAAGTAAAAATGAATTCGGGTCCTTCAGGGGCGATTTATCACACTCAAATTCAGACAAAGATTAAGAAAGAAAGATCTGATTTGGCCACTGAACCGGCTTTGGAGGAAGAGAAGTTTTTGCTTGGCTCTTTCCTCTTGCTTTTTCATCCAAAAATCCCGAGAAAATGGCACAGATCAATAGTGCAGGCATGTGTGGGACTTTTTTCGGAATCGAAAGAGCGGTTTGAGGTTCACCGATTGACCTAATTCTATCAGTAGTTCGAGCGGATACCACCCCCGGATGCATAATATACCGTGCCAGTTGATCCAGATCCTGCAGCTTACCACCCAGTTGGCGTGTGAACACTCTTTAATTAGCATCTGGGCCAAGACCGATGGGTCGGGTGGAAGCAGCATATCCAAGAGAAGTCAGCAGCACGCACCTTCCACCCCGAGTGGACAGCTTAACCCCTGTTATCATGAGAAACCGCGTTCCCACCAATCATGGTAAGATGTGACGTTCTGGACCGGGCATGAGAGGATGCAGCGAAGGCATGTAGCGGCATACGTAGAGAATGGAAGCACCTTAGTCAGGGGATAAGAGTCCCGTCCCCTACAGCTCCGCGGGGGTGCTACAAGCCTCGCTTTTCATGCAGTTTTCCTAGTTCGTTCGCTTCTATGCCATTTTCATCCGCATTAATAATTTCAGTTTGATCTCGTTCCGCAAGATGCGTGCAAACAGGTTTGCGCATGCTGAAGGTTCGGGCGCAACCCTTCTCTACCGCATTTATAGCCCAAAGCCAATACAAAGGATTTCGCTCGAATCTTACTGTACCCCAGATGAAAAGGGGATTTTGTGCTGTGAAGGTGGGATCGGTACACACGGATAAGGACTATCATGAGGCTCTATGTGCTTCATTCCGTATACCCTGCCTTCCGAATTTGACATTTCTCATTTTCCATGGAATAAGTAGGATTCAGGTGATAACAGGGATAACCATTGCTGTGGGTGAGGGAGAGATAAAAAATTTTCTACTCTAGGTTTAGGTGATCCTTCCAAATCATAAGCCTTCTCCAGTGCCTGGGTGGGTGCGTGAAATCATCGATTCTAAGTGCTAATAATAGGGATTCCCTACCCTTAAATCAGTAGGGCAAGTCAATTTTACCTTCCCCGCTGGAGGATTCTGTAACCACTAGATTCTTTCGAGGGCTTGGTTTGGAGATAGCTGCAGGTTCTGAAATGCAGACTCCTCACTACGGGGTCGGATGAAGGGATTCAAAAGACAGCATGGATTGGGGAGGGGAAATTTTACTGCTTTATTGATCGAGAAAGCTTGGGCGGACCCCCAACCATTAGCACATTCTAAGATTCAGATGACTAATTGGCTGGAGTTGCAGAGGAAGAAAGGTGAATTCGCTCATGATGCGTGGAAAGTAGGGGAAGAGTCTGATTCAAAACCGTCTGCGATAGATCACATCGAACTTCAGCACTTAAGAAAGAAGCTGAGAACTTTTGGTTGATTTTATGCTCATTCTGACACGGTTCATATAAAGTCACAGCACAGAAATAACCTGGTTGCTGCTACTAGTCAGGCTCATCAAATGCAAACATGGCTCTTGTTGGCCTTGGCCCGGCCGTCAACTGCTTCAACTGCAGATGAGGCTGACCTAGATGTCCCATCAATAGCGAAGGAAGTGGCTGAACTCGTTCTTTGGGACTTGGACTCTGACTTTCCGTACTTATCCCTGAACCCAATGGGGAATCCGTCCCTTTCAGCCCCTGAACCTAATGAATCTGTTTGGTATGCTGAGGCTTCTCCTTTCCCGGAAATCGGCCGTAAACAGACACTGCTTGAAGACAAGAAAGTTTGGGACAAAGACCTCTCTTTCAAATCTCGTAGGAAGTGGAAAGGAAGTAGCTTGTGCTTGGCGTGCTCTAAGCTCCAATGCTGATGTTCGATTGAATGAACCTCAACAACTGGTGAAAGCAGTTTAACTAATGGCCGAAGTTCTTCTTCGCGCACAGCCAGACCTTCTGCTCGATTGTTTGTTGCCTCAGTTGGGAAGAAGGCTGGAATCTTTCTCTCCCTAGCCCTAGGATAGAATGTGATCCCTTTCTCTCCACTCCCCCTCCCCGACTTCCATTGAAGTAAGGGCGGGTTCTCTCCTTGCTGGATTGCTGTCTTCTGCCATTCAATGCTGTTGTGAGTTTGTTTGTTGAAGTCAGACAGACAGTTTTGACACTTCCCATGCTCTTACAATATCTTTTATAAGAGAAAAAAGACATGGAAGAGAGTTTCACCAGGTCTCCTTTTCTCTGCACTCCTTTTGCTTGCCTTACTTGGGCATTCAGCCTTAGGGCAAACGGGTGAACTCTGATCGCGACTCAATGATAGATACCAGGTTAGAACCACCAGTCAGATAAGGGGAGAAATCCTCATCAAGCATAACGGCTTTTATCACTAAGATAAGACATGATCTCCTGTTCAGGCTAATCAATCAACTAAATCAATTAGCGTAGATGAAGAGATTGGCTTGTTGATCTTTGATTCGAGAGTCTTTCCGGCTGGCCTAACTAATTGAACCCCTGAGGGCTAATCCATCAAGATCGTAGCTAAGCCGGAAAGACGACCCTTTGTGAAAAACCAGATATAGAGAGTGTTCAGTGAGTGATCGTTGTTGTCGTGGAAGGGTTCTCTTTGAACGAATCCTATATGAACTAATTCTTTCTTCTTTTTATTTTTTTCCGGTATGCTGCTCTGCAAGAAAGGAAGGAGCGAAACGAAAGAACCAAGTGGGTTGTGGTAATGTCAGAATTTTCACCTATTTAGTGATCAGTCTGCTAGTTTCTTTGATCCCACTTCGTCTTCTCTTTTTACGTTCACACTTCCCAAATTTCTTTTTTTAGATATATTCTTCGTTTTTCTCTTGTTTGGTATTTTCTATTGTATTCATCTAGTAGTGGAAATTGCCTTCTTTCAGACGCTACTTTATAAAAGAACCCTTTCTTTACTCTGTTGCGCCCTATCCTTCGCTTTATGTAAGTTGGGCCTCGCCAGTGGACTTGCCTTGGTCATTGGTTTTTGGGCAAGGGTCCTTATTCCTCTTTTGTTTCTCTAGTTTTTTTATGGTTTGGCATTCCCGTCATTGCCTATTGTGCCGACGGGGATGAACAAACCAATTCACCCGAGGCAGGCATCGGCGCGTCAAGCTCAATAGAGAGCGTACTGCCCGAAGAACCTCCCACCTTGGAAGAACAAATAGAAGATTTGATAGGTAGTAATTTAGAAAGAAGAAAGGCCGACTCAGAGATGGACAAGAAGTTTCTGAAGTGTGTCAAGCAGTGAAGGCTACTTTGATTTAACCTCACAAAGAGAGCAATTTGGATTAATCCAACAAATGGAAAAGGAGCTCACCCCTACTAGAAACGAGCAGCCCCCTGTGACTACCTTCAGCCTCAATGAAGTGAAAATATGAGAGCCACGCACAAGATGGAAGAGGCGGAGGTAAACCTGGCGATTGTTCTCTTCAAGAAAAGGATAAAGCCCGTGAGTCTAAACACCATTAGGGTAAAAAAGGAGTGCTCAACGGGGATAAGAGACCCTCCGGGTAGAGTGCAAAAGAAAGATTAATTGTTGCTACAACTACTTTACACCGATCTTGGTTCCCTTGTTCCAATTCTTAAAGAGTAGACTCACGGACCCGTAAGTCACTCAGTGAGTGCTTTCTAAGAAAGAAAATGAAAGAAGAACAACCGCGCTGGTCGTAATAAATTGACTTTCATGCTGGAGCAAGAACTAGCATGAGAGTTCCTTTTCAGGGAAGGCTTTTTGGACTAACGGTACCATGAGACTTTCAGTTTTGTCGACCACTGCTTTCGTCTCTGGGGATTCACGGGAGGCGTCAATTTTTGGTGTGAGCGGGAGGAAAGCGATGTAGTTGGGTTTGTGAGTTCAGGGACTGTAGCGAAATAAATTGCAGCACGTTTCTTCCTCACGGATATAGCGAGTGTGGCACGAGTGCAGTGCTTAGTCTTCTCTTCGAATAAGAGATTCTTTAGCCATTCGTGATCGAATACAAGCGAGAAACAGTTGTACGCCTACATAACCTACCTTCCAGACCAAGGAAGAAGGTCTCAGATCCATAATGTAGTTCTCGACCCGTTTTGTTAAATCAGTTCCTGGACGTAAAAATCCTTCTATTAAAGTAATCTGATTGGAAGGGCCCTCCTCGATCTTCCTTAGAAACAGCCACTGAGCTTAATTTCAAACTTTTAAAAGTTGACAAAGTAAGTCATCTCCTCAACTCTTTTTTTTAGTAACGAGCATTTTCGGGGACACCTCAGCAAACTTTTGTCTTTATGGCGATAGTTCACGGTCCCCCATCTTCGCGCAATTTGCGCAGTTCCTGGAAAAAATTCGAATTTATTCCATGTGCATTCAACTGGAAAAGCCGTTTACTTAGAGTATACGGGTTGTATTTCATATCCGTTGGTATTGCTGTTACGGTTGAGGGTGCTCTGGAAAAGATAACTATGTTTACTGGTTATCATAACAATTAGCAGAGCGAGTAGCCGCCACGAACAGAGAACAAAGTCGAAAGAAATCCAATTCGGAGTTCCGATACAAAGCGTAAAAGCAGGAGCGGTTGACAAACGAAATATAATGAAGAGTTACAGATTACTTTATCGAAAGCAGATCGGGATAGAACCTGTTGATGTACAGTGTTACTGCTGCTGCTACTACCTCTGATTCTGGGACCTCTTCCCCTCTCTAAGCGCCTACTTAGTCAAATCGCTAATGACTTGTATCCTGTGTATCGCAATCGGACATCTTGCCTAAAAGGGGCAGAGACCGAGAATAAAAGGATTGTTAGACTAAACCACTGGTGTACAAATGCCCACGGAAAGGGCGGAGTTCTTAAGACGAAAGGTAGGGTGATTTAGCGGAACAGGCCGGATCTACAAGAGTGGTCAGAGTGTGTGCAAGGCATTTGATTTCTAATGTTTAGTGAGGTATTTTTTTCTTAGGGTAAGCGCAGTTTCTTGACTTTCAAGCCTTTCATTAAGTCTCTTGGGTAAATAGGGATCCTAATCCTAGGCAAGCTAGTCAGTTAACTTTCTCTTCATTTTCCGAGATAAGCAGTCCCATTCCTTCGCCTTCTCCAGGATCGGACCCTTTGCTTTCCACTGAGCTGAGGTAATCCCTGAAGCCCCTCTGCTTGCAGTGGCAGTTGCCAGCGAGTAAGACAGTGAAAGCTATGGCTAGGGATTTTCTTCTTGACAAGGAGAGAAATCGTTTTGAACTTTAGCTTCTCCCTGGTATAGAATACAATACGATTACTTTACCCAGTTCTCTTCTCTTTCTTTAGAAGCAGTAGAACCATATAGTAAAAAAGTGGAATTTTCTCCATTGGAGGATGAAGTTAGCTAGTTCAAGCAAGGGCAAAAGCAGCTATACTGAAATCTGGGATAGCTAGTTCTAAAGCTCTAGAGCAAGTCAGTTTTGAAGCTATCCATATAGATTAAGGGATAATTACAGTGCTAAGTCCTTCAAGCCCACAAACCGCGGCACCCTGTTACAGAGTAAGCTGAAAAAGCCCTCAATATGTTATTAGTCAAATCTAAACTCCCTTATTGAAAATTAAAGCGCTAACGCCCTATCTATAGTAAGGGGCCTTTTCTTGCAGGATGCCGGGTGTGCAGGAACACTCAACCTATACAAGTTACGCCTTCATTTGGTCATGCTGCTATGATGTAACGTGCAGTCGTCCCGAGGCAGCAGGATGTATGCTGTAGGTCCCTCTTTTATCTCCTTAAAGATATATATATCTTTCTATAGATTTATAGTCGGGAATAGAGCAGTGGCTTATTCGGCGCTATATCACAATTCATTCATTCTCGGGCAGAGCTGTTGACGAAGCGTGGCATGGGACATCTGTCGGCGGCGAGAGTCTGACATCCGAGCGAGAGTTAAGACCAACCCCATTCATCCTGATTCGATCCGAACGGATCTTGTTGAATGAATTGATCCATTGTTTTATGCCATAGTTCTTAGTGAATTTTTTCTTACTCCGACCCGCCGTACTTCCTTTGACTATTCTGAGAGATATAGTGAAAACATTTTGTTATTTTTGAGAGTGGGAAGTGAAAACACCAATGCAGTAGAGAACGACCGCATGAATCGGAATCTACTTATATGAAGACAGACGACCGAGGAAAAAAGGCTCCACGTTCTTCAAGTGGTTGATCTTAGCGTGCTAGCCGCTGCTTTATTTCGTATAGTGATAACGTTTTCTCTTTCTTAGCGCTCCGTTCCCCCTTTATAGGTTGGGGAACTCTGGTTGCGCGGCTTCCTCTATTCTTATTTAGAGGGGTCTATTTTCTTCTCTGACTTGACTCAGCTTCACCTACTTGACTCAGCGGTTAGAGTCTCGCCTTTCATAAGGCGAGAGTCATTGGTTCAAGTCCAATAATAGGTAAAACCGGCCGAAACCCCTGTTTTTACAGGCATGACAGCAAGCACGGACTGGCAGCAAGAAGTCAACTGAATGACCAAAGCATCGGTTGCTTCCACTTGTGGCCTTCTTCGACCGCCTTGACACCTTAATATCAAGGAACCCCTCTCTCTTCTTCTCTTCATATATGTGGGCTGTCCGCCCCGTCCCGAATAAACGAAGAGAAACAAGCTGAAGAAAGGCACGAGAGAGAGAGAGTTGAGTATCCACTGACTTCCCCTCTTCCACAATTAGGTGAAGACCAAGGGGGCCGGAAACCCTTTCACCACGCCACACGATTCTTTCGCGAAGCGTTCCCTCAGACGTTTCCACTCCTTCCCCCGCAAGCAAAGAGGTTTCAAGATAGCAGGCGACCAAGTGAACAGCCCCGAGCAAATCTTCTAGAGAGCGTACCCTTTGTTTCTACTCTTTCTCTCTTCTAAGTAAAACGAAAAATCTAAATAGAAAACGATAAATAAAATCTTTTTTCTGTGGACCTCCGACCAATGAGGTGATGACACATGCATGCGTGCATATTTTCTTATAAAAAGTGGGTTACAAACCTGGGCGGCACTATGTAACTCAATCTCTATTATAGGGTAATTCTATTGGTAGATTCTTTTTTATTTTAGAATAGACTCTGAGATACAAAGGAGATTTTGTCGAGATAAGGTAGCCGAGCCTCGAGTAGTCGCAGAAGAAAGGTCTCAGACTCGCAGAAGACAAGTGAAAAGTATCTCGAGGTTTCGCCGCTTTGCAACTTCTTGTTTCAAAATATCACAAAAATTCAGCTTCTCTAACTCGGAAGGTTCTGCTAGAAAGAGTTTGAGATTCAATCATTTGGTCTTTGGAAGTTCCCTGATTCATTTGAGAACCTTCTTGAAGAAGACCAGAATTTTGGAATACACGTAAATCTGCAGATCCAGTGTTTGAAGTTATTCGTCTGTATTTCGATTTAGGGATTTCACAGTTCAGATCGAATGACTCTATGAAATTACGTGGATACTTCCACATCTTAGGGGTAACATAGGAGACATCTCTATTCTATTTTTCCTCAGGGGAATCTTTAGAATTCCTACTACTTAATTAAAAATTCGCCTCTGACTATCAAATGAAATGTGAATAACCCGTCCTCCTCTCTTTGAAACAAGGAGGGCTTCTGGTTCTGTCGGTACTTGAAACAATTTTGTTTTCTCTATATTATTATATCTCTAGAGTAAATAATTTTATACGAGAAACTAGTGAACTCAATTACTTGTTGCCGTTACTCTTCAGTTTCTGTTGAGGTCTATCCTGTAAAGGTACTCAAATTGGATCAGTGATCGATTTCTAGGTTTCGTCGTAAACCTAATTGGTTACTTCCAATTACGTAAATTGATTGTTCAAACCGCATTCAAAGGTAGGGTATTTCCTATTTTTATAGTAATTTTTGTACCAGAAATAATGGTATCTCCAATTATAGCCCCTCTGGCATGTCAAATATATTTCTCACCATCCACATAGTGTATGAGACAAATGTGTGCATTTCGATTAAGGTCGTATTCTATGGTTACGATTCTACCATATATGTCTTGCAGTAATGATTCCTCTGGCATTACGGCCTTTACCACAGCGATGCTGTCTATAGATCCAATTATTTTGTGTATTTCGTGTATTGGATTTCACTTAACTGTCTACAGTTTCATTGCGTGTACTTGGGGTAGAAGTTTTGTATAAATGTATCGTCATTCTATTAAGTATTTTGATTTAAATTCTTTTTTTTCTAAGAGGTGGAATAGAATAACCCTGTTGAAGTGTAATGATCATACATCTGTAACACATTGTATGTCCCATAATAGGTCTCATTCTTCTACCCTTTCCCGGGAGAACTGCTTAGGATGGCGTAAGAGACTCGATCATCTCTTTCTTCAATGTGGGTTTGGGCATTTGTCTTTCGAATCGGTCAAGGGTTCAGACAGGAGAGGTGCTTTAATCAATAAAGCTAAGAGGACTAGCTACAGTGTGGGCACCAGATCCACTCAGTGAGGACGGGCAAGACTTTTCCTCCGATATAGTAGTGTCAGAGTGGGTTAGACTCTGGAAAGATAGGAGATGTTTAGCCAGTACAAGCTGTGGCACCCATCCCGACTTGGAGTGGAGTAGCCAGGAAGAGGCACCGAGGAGGGACAGAAATAGACGCGCTCTAGTCTAACGCCTTGGCTGACGTACGATCCCCGCGAAGCTCCACCTTCAAAGGGAGCTATGTAGATTTATTGGTCTATCGTGGTAAACTGTGAGGAACAGCAAGGATATGGGTTTTTAGCCAAAACAGTGATTGGAGTCTAAAATCGGAAAGATTTTCTAATTGAATGCATGGGTTGGTGTTCAGTCTAATTCAAAAGAGTACAAGCTTGACTCAATTGCTTTGTCTGCTGATGTCCTAACCCCGGTGCCAGTTTTAGGGCTCAATCAAGGAAGGCAGACCTCGGAAGCAATACAAGATAAGGTTCGTCAGACTCTATCATTCCTCCGGGTCTGAGGGAATTGCGAGACGTAGCTACCCCCTTCTTCCATGAGAGTAGAGTTACTAAGTAAGGATCCATTTACCTTATGCTTGGTCTAGCAACTGAGCCCTTTGACTTGACTTTTTACAAGGTGAAATCTCACTCTTCCGAAAGCTTCTAAGTTTAGCTCTTCTTCCTTGGGCTATAAATTGTTGGTTGGATCAATCCCCAGGGCAGAACATTTCTCCTGAAAGAGGAGTTTACCGGACTAGTTTACCCTCTACATTCCTTTCTCTTTCGGATGAGTAAGCTAGTAGTAGATCTTCATCATAATCGGGTTATACCTATTGTTAGTATAATCAACCTATATAAGCTGGTAGGCACTACCTGGACTTTCTCCCTTCTGGGGTCGAGTATCCGGGGACAGGGGAGTTCATTTTAAGCCTGGGATAATTTCATTTTTTAAAGCATTCGAGCTAACTGTATCGGATGAAATGGCAGCAGATTCGTGAACAGGAAAAAAAGTAGTTGCTGGCATTTCCTATCGAAAAAGCTTCATATAGCCTTCGATATGGCTAATTAGGTAGGCTATCCAGTCAGAGATGGGCCTTGAGAGATCGCTTCGTTCTGTCGCTCCCTCTCCTTTGGTCTCAGACGGAGAGTCTTCCAAGGGCTATCGGGTTGACGTACAGAAGGAGCTCGTCTTTGTCTTGCGGTAATGCAACACTTGAACTCAGACTGAATATGAATAATCCAGCTGTTCGATCAAGGTAGAAACAAGAACGGCCAAGTAATCATGAAGAGAGACCGAACCAAGGACATGAATCAGCAGAGCCTCCGAGGCTTTGCCGGAAATTTCATTTATTCTCATCATGGACGGTTGAAACAGGATCTATAGGAACAGAATGAGGCTCAGCGAATGGATAAGCCAGGGATTCGACTTGCCTTTCTTGCTTTTAGAACGGAGAGGGAACCTTCAGTCTGGCAGAAAATCCGAATCATAGTTAGCAGTTTGAATAGCCCTAGTTCCAGAAGGAATGGATATCCATATTATAGTGAACTAACCTGGTATTTACTCTATTTAATGTCGGACTTTGCCTGGTGTTAGAAATAGATTGAATCGTAAACCAAATCCATTTTCCTGTGCTATCAAGAAGCGGTCGTCCCTTTCCGAAACTCCTATCTGGTTGAACCAGTACTTCCTTTCTGCCCTTCCTAGCCCACTCAATTTCTTCCTCATTCCGCTACCAATCTATCATAACCCTCTTCCTTCCCCTTCCTTTTTTTGCTAGCGAGCATACCTCGCTTGTCGCGAGCTGGGCTTGAACCAGCCTTTTCCAGATGCAGGATCAGGATTTCAACCTTGCTGATCGCGACTTGGTTACCCGGTTCGACGCGCTGGTGCCTACATCCGGGGGGAAAAGAAGCAAAAGAAGATGCGGAAAGCCCTCTGTCTGGACCCCTCCCCGGACCTCTGTCCGGCCAAGGGACTTCTCTAAGCTCAAAGCTCCTGTCTTCTCCCTTAGAGAGCGCATCGATTTACTTCGTTCCCCAAATCTGGCTGCGGGACCAATTTAGTTAATCACCATTTTTTCTCTACCACAATAATACAGAACAGACAATTTTAACAAATAGAAACAAATCATATAAAGTATTACACTTATGCATTATGCAGTGACAAATAATGCCTTCAATTTCACAAAATTTAATAAATTCACCTTCACAAAATTTCAAGTTATTATTTGTCTTGAGTCACTTCATCTACTTCTTGAATAATTATCAATGAAAATTAACATATACCTAGTACTACCTTTTGACAAAACAGGAAATGATTCCTAAAGATTTTAGTGAATATAATCCAAAATGACTTTTATTATATGAATTGTTGAAGACTTGAAATAGACATACTTCTACTTCTAAACAATGCAATGTTCATCAAATTCTAACTTTTTAGTTCACTATCCACACAAAAAGTCTCTTTCACTCAATATAGATTAACCCTTTTTAATTATGCACTCCAATCTTATATGTCATAATTTTGTAATATCTACCTTTGAATTAAATGATGTAAAGATTGTAGTAATACTTATAACAATAAATCTCTATAAAATGTATGTTTCCATGACAATGAAAGCATCGTAATTTATCATTAGTAAAGAAAATAATTCATTCATTCTTATCTTTTATAATACTAGCTTGAGCTAACATATTACTTTTGTACTTATTCTTGTCCCCCCTTGGTTTTTTTCTTTGTCTTTCCACTTAAAACAATCAGCTTTGATATGCAATTTTTTTTTATAATAATTGCACACTAAATTTCTATATTTGAATTTAGATCTAGATCTTTAACTACATACATCCCTCTTCTCTGATTTGTCTTCAACTACCAAATTATCTGCTTAACCACTACTACTCTTCCTAGTTATATCTTTGTCGATATAGTCTTTCAACTTCAAAATGGATTTAATTTCTTTATAAGAAATAATCTTTTTACTATAAAATATTATTTTTCAGAAATACTTAAATGATTAGGGAGAAAAACATAATAATAACATGACTTGATCTTCATCCTTAATACGAATATTTATATTACTCAAATCCATAAATAAAGAATCAAATTTATTAAGATGTGACAATATAGATAATCCTTTAAGCATATAAAGCATATATAAAGTCTACTTTAAATAAAACCTATTCTTCATTATTTTCTTCATATATAAAGTCATTTATCTCACAAACCTTTAGTAATTATCTTAGTAGCAACTTTTCTTAAAATCTCATCAGAAATATTTAAGATAATATTTGATTTGACATTTTTGTCAAGATTATTATATTTCTCATTTGACATCTTCTCTAGTTTTTTTCTCCTATTTTAGCAATGTTTATATCAACATCATCTTGAACCAATATGACATTCATCTTTAATTACTACATTTTGAAGTTAACACTCAGATCAAATTTTTTGAAATAATATCTATTTATTGTCATGATGACTATTTTCTCCAATCAAACTTCTTAGAATAATATTTAGTTATTGTCATGATAATTATTTTTATGGTAAACTTAGTTCTAATACCAGTTTATTTAGAGATAAATTTCAGATTATAACACTTTAAAACAATAAAATTTCACATACATTTATATATGAAAATGAAAGCAAAAAAATTTTTTAGAGTCCTATTGACAAAAGTCTAAAAAATGAACTAAACATTTCCAGAGTTTTATTTTCTTATATAAAACAAATTATATTATTATTTATTTATAAGAAAAAAATTATTTAATTTTATTCAATATTTTGATACAAGGTTTTAATTACCAATTTAACTGAGGAGGGTAGCCTCTTCAAGATGGTCTGCTGCTAACCAATTTGCACTCCCCTTTGGCCTTGTCTCATCGTAGAATGATCTCCACTATCCAAAAATTCGAGATGACAAGAATACAGAAGATGCTGATGTGACATTACAAGATGTCCTAAAGGAGAAGCATAATGAATAATAGATAGTACTCTAGAACATCACCAAATTCTTACCAATAGGTGGCAGTCTACTCTTTATAGAATCATTGAAGGTATGAACAAACTATACATATGAATGCATACCCTACTTGCTAATACATGAACTTGCATAAGTTTATGCCTTCCTTTATGGTTGCTTTTCATGTCATCAAGTTGATTTGGTAACTTTTTCAATCGAAAAGGCACTAAAGGTTATAATTTTTAGGAAATTTTGATGATTAACACCTTATTTGCCTAATAGTTGTGATAAGTAACCAGTTTCGTGTTTCAGGTCTTGCTTTGATGAGTAGGTTGGTGCACAACAGGCTTCAGCAATTGCCATGCAATATTGAACATAAATATTTTGATTGGAACAATGTTGATGTTGATATTTAAGAATTGGAGATATTGGTACACGACTATTTGTAATTAAGATACAAATATGAAGATGCAATCCTTGAGGAAAGTGAGAGCCATGACAATTGGATTGCACTTGTAACTTGGGTTTGTTTGAAAGAATTCCTTGTCATTAAGGAAAAAAAAAATTTAAAAGTTCTTCCACTATTTAAAACTTAGATGGCTTTGCACACAAAATTTATAATCAAGTCTTAACTTTAGCATAATCATTGATCCTTTGACGAGATCAATCAAAACCTATTGTATAATTGTTATCAACTAGTAAAATTGTCAATCTCCATGAACGTAGAAATAAGTTTAAAGTACAAATTTAAATTATATCACATTTTATAAAATTAATTTATAAATTTAATTTAAATAATTTAAATTATTAATTTTAAATTTATTATTAAATAAATTAAATAAATTTATTTTTTTAATTTTTAATTTTTATATATTATATTATATTTATATTATTTGTTATATAAATTATAAAAAAAATAATTACACAAAATCTTATGATATTTTTATACAATTAATATTTATTTTTTAAACAGATATTATATTTAATGTGTTAAAAAAATTATAAAACATTTTTGACTTAATTTTTTTGTCATTGTCTAGAATGTATGACATTTCTTACATAGCTTTAGTTTGATTTCTTTTTTTTTTTTCTTTATATCCTTTTAAGTTTTTTAATTAATAATAATAATTAAATAAGAAATTAAATAATACTTAATTTATAAATTTTATTTAAATATAAATTCAGTAAAATATTTAATATAATTATATATAGTAAATTTAAAAATGATAAATATAATAATATAATAATTATTATTATTAAATAACATAAAATTTTTAATAATAATATTTTTATTTTCTAACACTTTTATTGAAAATACATTTATTCACAATACAATTGTCAAACTTACATCAAACACATTAAGGAAAACAAATGGTGCGGATTAATTTCTTGAAACGGATCAATTTCAGCGCCTCTGGTCTCTCATCCGTCTCTGTGGACTGATCCTAAACGTCTTCACAAACCATTCATATTTCCACGTAACCACGACGTGCCCGACGATCAACCCAACCAACAGGCCCCAGGCATACCCAATCACAACTGGTCTCCAACCAAATTCAAACGAAGGTCTCGTATCTTCATTTTCTTCGGTCCCTGAAGTTGACGGCGGCAAAGCCTCTGAATTTCTGCATTTCCTCGTTAAAGGGTTCCCGCATAAGCCTGGATTTCTCTCATACGAGCTGTTATCAAAGGTGGTGAATTGCTTCCCTTGCGGTATGAGCCCTGTCAGGTTGTTTTCAGACAAGTTGAAGACTTCAAGGAAGTTCAGTTGCATTAGTTGCTGAGGAATCTCCCCTGTGAGTTTGTTCCGAGAAAGGTCCAACGACTCAAGCTGCTTAAGATTTCCTAAGAATGTCGGAATGCTGCCACGGAGAACATTGTTAGAAAGATTCAGCACTTGAAGCCCGTGAAGGTTCCCAATGCATGTCGGAATCTCCCCAGTAAATCTATTAGCCGAGAGGTCCATGGCGACGAAGAACTCTAAAATCTTGTCGTATTGTTGTTTCGTCCCTTTGTTATTTAACGAAATTTGGTACATATAGTCTTCCTGAATGGAGATTGGGCCTGGCATTGACAGTTGAAAGGATGCATGCATGTAAGCTAATTGACTTGCATTAATTATCTTCATCGCATTCCAATTCAAAAAGAACTGCGTTGGCAATGGGCCTGAAAAATTGTTCTGAGAGAGATCAACTATGCGCAACATGGAGAAACTGGATTCCCATTGTGGATCACCGAGCATGCCATTGAACCGATTGGACCGTAGAACAAGAACTTTCAACTGATGAAGTAATGTTAACCAAATGGGGAAAGCATCACTTATTTGGTTGTTTCCAAGATCTAAAAGCTCTAGCTTTTTGCAATTTGCCAATGATCTTGGTACCTGTCCTTCTAATTGATTGCTTCCCAGCCTAAGCTCCTTCAAATTGCAAGCATTTAGATGCATGGGAGGAATTCTACCGTAAAAATTATTGTTAGCAAGAGCCAGTACTTCTAGTGTGGCACTTAAACTCTCCAGACATTGAGGAAGCACGCCACTGAGACTGTTGTTGGATAAATCAAGGTAGGTAAGATACTTGAGTGTACAAAATTGCGATGGAGGAAGCACGCCACTGAGACTGTTGTCGGATAAATCAAGGTAGGCAAGATAATTGAGTGTATAAAATTCCGATGGGATTTCACCTGTGAAATTATTTCCCCTCACACGGTACAGCTTGATTGTTGGTGGTGGTATTGGAAGTGAACCTTGCAACATGTTCAAACTGAGGTCTAGAAAGAGAAGTTGAGTCCATGTAAAAACACGTGGAGGGTGTTCAAAGCCTGTGAGGAAGTTATTTGAAAGATGCAAAGCCTCTAGAGTGTCGTGACTGATGTTCCATATCCATCCAGGTATTATGCCTTCAATTTGGTTGTCGGATAAGAACAGCAGCTTCAAGCGATCTTGATCGCGCAAGAAGAGTGGAAAGTGACCTAAATTGCACGATGCAAGTCCCAAAGTAACAAACTTCCGATGAGTAGTATCAGGGATCGACTCAGCGGGAAATGACAACGCGTTCTTTGACAAGTGCAGGTCGGTCAAGTATGGGAGCTTAAAAAATTGTTCCAACTCTATTATGCCACTCAAGTTATTACCAGCAAGAGAAATACCTTGAAGACTACCAAGTTGGAAGATTGAGGCTGGAATGGGTCCCTCTAACTTGTTGCCTAGTAGACTTAACATCGTCAGCTGAAACAATTGAGAGATTGAATACGGAATCACCCCCTGCAATTCATTGTCATCAAGCGACAAAAAAGATAGTTGAGACATTCTTAAAAGCCAAGATGGGATTCGACCACATATTTGACAGTGGCGCAGAGATAATTCTTTAAGTTGGGTAAGATTGGCAATATATGGAGGAATCTCGCTATTAAGTATAACATTCTCAAAGCTTAGAAAAGTGAGTTTTCTCTGCCTACCAAGCCATGACAGGGAAGAAACATTTGAAACCTTAAAAGGATGTCCCTCGAGGCCCAAGTGAACAAGCTCTGTGAGATTTTCAAATGAAGCGGGAATTTTTCCAAAGAAGTTGCTGCTTACAGTATCAAAATATTGCAAGGAACGGAGGTTTCCAAATGAGGCTGGCAGCTCTCCCTTGAAACTTGTTCTTGAAAGATCCAATACCCGAAGTGTACTAGTTAAGTTAAATTCGGGTAAATAACCACTCAGATCACTATTCTGTTGCACTACAAGATTTTGTAGATTTGGCAGTTGGAAAACCGCTGCAGGAAATTCACCGTACAACTTACAACCTGTCAAAGAAAGCGATGTTAAAGTGGATAAGTTTGCCAAGGAAACGGGCACAGTGGACGGTATGTATAAGCCATCGAGATGAAGAACTTCTAGGCTGGTCAGGTTCTGCAATAACATTCGAAAATCCGGCCTCTTAAGCACTAATTGAACAGCGGAAGAGACGTTAAGGGATAGATCAAGGGAAACCAACTTTGACAATTTTGAAATATCTGATGGGATTGGGCCAGAAAATGCAGAATTGGAAAGGTTTAGATAGATTAGCTTGGAAAGATGGCCTAAACTTGGTGGTACTTGCGACTGATTAAAATCGTTGTCAGCAAGATTAAGCCTACGGAGGTGAACAAGACGGAAGAGGCTACTGTTGGAGTTGATGGAACCATGGAGATAGCTGCTACTAAGGTCCAAACCGATCACATGACCGGTGCTATTATCACACTCGACGCCATCCCAGGTGCAGCAATCACCATGTCCGCCTTGGAGACTCCAAGATTCGATCTTTGGATTCGCCAAAGTACTGTCAGAGGCAGAGCTGCTTATTATGAAGCTTTGTTTGAACTGCAGGAGGGCAAGGCGGTCGTGACCGGAGCAGAACGGATGATTCAGAAAAGAGGCGGCTGAAGTAACAGAAACATTATGAAGAGATGAAGACAAGAAGAACAAGAAGCTTAAGATACAGGACATGGGGAGAAGTAAAGGTGACTTCATGTTGGTTTTAGCTGATCTGTTTTTGCGCTGCTGCTTATTCACGAGAGTGGGAATTGATTGCAATTTATAGACACTCAGTGAGAAATAGGTAAGTCATTAGACTCCGGACATAAATTACGGTGAGAATAAAGCTAAATTTTTATAATAATAGTGTAAAAATTTAAATGATAAAATTACAAGGCCAAAAAAAATTTAATTTAAAGAAATAAAAAACATATTTAACAGGTAAAAAATTAAAAAACTTATAATAGTAATTTTTTATTAAGTAATTTTTAAAATTTTTTTAATTGATAATAACTAAAATTTAAATTCAAAATAATAATTTTAATAATTTTTTAATATAATGTAATATTTAACTTAGGCCATCTAACTTTGATCCAATGTTTTGGAACCATGTGATAGGGCAGTCTTTCCAATACTATTGGCAACTTAGCATATTATTACTTGTAAATAAAGGGTATTAACGTTAGCGTTAGCTGGAAGTCAGTCTATACAATGACTGTCATTTGTTTAAGTTTTTATTTCTAGGGGACAAAACATCTCTCTTATTTTCTTGTTCAAATTACAATGACCCATACCAGGAGCTTGGCCCCCACTCCTACCTTTCTTTTCTTTTTCAGTTACTTTTCTTCAGCGACGTTGTCCCTTATCTCCTATTATTTCTATACAACAATTTATAAAAAACATTTTTAATAACTATAAATAATAAATAACAATTATTTAGATAACTAAAAAAATTTTGTAAAAATTAATTTAAGTATTTGATAGAGACATTGATATATACTATATTTTGTTATTTTATTTAAAAAATTAATGATAATATCTTTATAATTTTTAAAAAATTAATTTTAAAATTTTAAGTAAAATAGTTACTCAAACATTTTTAAAAAAAAAAAATTGGGTGATTTTCATTTTAAAGAAATTTGAAATGTTGTTCTTCGCCAAAAAAACAAATCAAAGTGTACGGCCCAATTAGAAGAAGCTAAGTGGCAAGGGCTATAATTTTAAAATTTAGACCTAATCGAATCGAATGTAAAATAAAAAAAAAAATGATGGCCCAATGAGAAGAAACTAAGTGGCAAGGGCTATAGTTTTAAAAACTAGACCTAATCGAATCGAATGTAAAATAAAAAAAAATTGATGACGTGAACTTAAGGTATTGTGTAATTTTACAAAATTTTTGGTTAAAATATTAAACTAAAAAATTATTTTATCTAGTTGATGTCTAGTCAAAATAGTAATTTGTTTAAATTTTTGTTAAAAGTAATTTTTTTGACAAAAAATTATATAAAATTATATTAATTTAATATAATTACTTAAATTATATAAATTTTATTTTAATAATATTTTATTTATTATTTTATAATATAAATAAAATAAATAATAATAATTTTTTATTAATTTATATCTAATTTTATTTTAATTTTAAATTATACATCGTTAACACTGATAAAATTAAAAATTATTGCATATAAAATAAATTTTAATTCAGCGTACTCAGTGAAGCAAGCCCTTTCAGAAAAAGAAAAAATGCTTAACTCTTGGTACGAGTTGCGGGATTATAAATCAAACCTTTAAAAAGCAAGCGGAAAATGTAAGATGAATTCACACTTGCCAATGATGTAGAAGTTGTTCCCTCTTTCCACATGTCCCAATACGTGGTAAGGTTTATAGTTTTAAAAATAGGATCGAATCGTAAAACCCAAAAAAATCAAAGAAGTGACCATAGGTTTGGTCCAATTTAGTAAAATAATTAGTTAAAATATTAAACTAAAATATTGTTTTAACTAATTAACCTCTAATTAAAATAATTATATGTGTAAATTTTTGTTAAAAAATAATTTATTCTTTTAAATAAATAATTATATTAGTTTATTATGATTACTTGTATATGTGTATTTAAATTTTATTTTTATAATATTTTATTTATTATTTTATAATATATATAAATAAATAAATAGTATTTTATTGATTTATAGTCATATTTTAATTTTAAATTATTTGTTGTTACAATTAGTAAAATAAAAAATAATTATATATAAGATAGATCCTAATTAAGTAATTTCTGACAAAAGCTTTCATCTAGACAAAATAATAATGATAATAATAATAGAAGTAATTTTATAAGATATATTTTAATTAAAAATATTTTAAATAATTAAATTTAAATGATTTTAATTTTTGTAATTAGATTAAAAGTTTTAATAATATTTATAATTTAATTATAAATTTAAATAAAAATTCAAAATTTAATAATAATTTAAATAAAATTTTGATATTAAATTATAATTTTTGACATTTAACGCCAAAATCAATCCAACCATAAGTTTAATCTATATTTTCAAATTTTTTTTTGTTAGTTTCAATATTTTTTTTTTTGTACATTTAACTAAATTTTGACCAATTTAAATATCATATAAATTTTAAATCAAATTAAATCAATAATTTGATGATCTAATTGAATAATTTGATTATATTTTTAAAACATTAATTAGTGAGTATGTAATTTGTTGAGGTGTTTGTAATACAAATTATAAGATATTTTGTCTTCTTACACTGGAATAAATAATATATTTAGTGTTGGATATCAATCTACTTAGTCATACTATGAAATTATAAAAATTTGTAAAAATATATCAAATTTAAATAAAAAAAAATATATTATAATAATAATTATTTAAATAAATTATAATTTTATTTTAATTTAAGATATTTTTATATAATTTTTATAATTTAAATATAAATTTTTTAAAAAAATTAAAAAAAAATAAAAAATATTTAAATTAATCAATTATTTAAATATATCATATTATTATTCAAATTTTTTGTCTTTTTTTTTTGTCCTATTTACTTTTATTTCTACCTAGAATGAATGAGATATAACAATTATTTCGTAATCCTCTCACAATTATTTTTTTAAAATGACCTATTAAAATATTTTTTATAACTAAAATTTTCAAGTAAAAATTAAATTAATGATTTAAAAATATATATAAATTAATTTAATTATTTGATAATTGATATATATTTTATTTTGTTATTTTATTTAAAAAATAATAATAACTCAAAAAAAAAATTTTTTTATTTTTTTAGTGAAATCAATTTTTAAGTTTTGAATAAAATTTTCATTATAATTTTTTAGAAGATTAAAAAAAAAAAATATTATGGTGTTTTTTTTTTTTTACACCCTATATTATATATATATATATATATATATATATATATTATATAAAATTTTTTAAAATTTATAAATTTATAATATTTGCGCGTTTGCGAAATTATTTAATCGAGTGCACGCCTCCCCCAATTTATAGACACTCAGTGAAAATAGGTAAGTCATTAGACTTGACATAAATTATGGCGAGAATAAATTTAAATTTTTATAATAATAGTGTAAAAATTTAAATGATAAAATTAGAAGGTCCAAAAAAATTTAATTTAAAGAAATAAAAAATATATTTTAAAAATAAAATATTAAAAAATTTATGATAATAATTTTTTTATTTTTTTAATTAATATTAATTAAAATTTAAATTCAAAATAATAATTTTAATAATTTTTTATTATAATATAATATTTAACTTAGGCATCCAATGTTTTGGAACCATACGATACATATGATACGACAGTCTTCCCAATAACTATTTATTACTTGTAAATAAAGGGTATTTACGTCAGTTGGAAGCCAATAAATAAAGACCGATTCGACAGTCTTCCCAATAACTATTTATTACTTGTAAATAAAGGGTATTAACGTCAGCTGGAAGCCGATAAATAAAAATACCAATAACTATTTATTACTTGTAAATAAAGGGTATTAACGTCAGCTGGAAGCCAATAAATAAAAATAAAGAGTTGTAAATAAAGGGTATTACTTGTAAATAAAGGTCAATAACTATTTATTACTTGTAAATAGAGGGTATTAACGTTAGCTGGAAGCCCATATACGGTTCTCATTTGAGACTATATCATTATCCAAAAATTGCTATTAGAGTCTTTCGGTTTTTGCGCCGGTCCCTGAACCGGTGCTACGACTTTCGCCCCCCACCCCACCTTTATTTTCTTTTTCATTTACTTTTCTTTCCTTGTGGGACGGCATAACAGCGACGTTATACTTTATCCCCTATTATTTCTATACAACAATTTATAAAAAATATTTTTAATAACTATAAATAATAAATAACAATTATTTAGATAACTAAAAAAATTTTGTAAAATTTAATTTAAGTATTTGATAGAGAAATTAATATATACTATATTTTGTTATTTTATTTAAAAAATTAATGATAATATATTTATAATTTTAAAAAAATTAATTTTAAAATTTTAAATAAAATAATTACTCAAATATTTTTTTTCAAAAAAAAAAATTGAGTGTTTTTCATTTGAAGAAATTTGAAATATTGTTTGCTTCGATGGCCAAAAAACAAATCAAAGTATACGGCCCAATGAGAAGAAGCTAAGTGGCAAGGGATATAATTTTAAAAATTAGACCTAATCAAATCAAATGTAAATCAAAAAAATTGATGGCCCAATGAGAAGAAGTTAAGTGGCACGGTTTTAAAATTTATGCCTACTTGAATGTAAAATCAAAAACATTGATGACTTAAACGTAAAGTATTGTGTAATTTTACAAAATTGTTAGTTAAAATATTAATTTAAAAAATTTTATTTAGTTGAGTCTAATTAAAATAGTAAATTATTTGAATTTTTATTAAAAATAATTTTTTTTGATAAAAAATTATATTAGTTTAATATGATTATTTGAATTTATATAATATATATTTAAATTTTATTTTAATAATATTTTATTTATTATTTTATAATATAAATAAAATAAATAATATTTTTTATTAATTTATATCTAATTTTTTAAATTTTAAATTATATATCGTTAATATTAAAAAAATTTAAAATTATTGCATATAAAATAAATTTTAATTCCGCGTACGCAGTGAAGCAAGCCCTTTCGGAAAAAGAAGAAAAAAAAATGCTTAGCTCTTGGTACGAGTTGCGGGACAATCAATCCAACCTTTAAAAAGTGAGCAGAGAATGTAAAATGAATTCACACTTGCCAATGATGTAGAAGTTGTTCCTTCTTTCCACATATCCCAATATGTAATTTACTAAGCTGAACCCCACCTTCGAGAACAGGTGCAAGCAATATTAATTAGATTTTTTTTTTATACTTCTTACCCACCACTTTAACTTTAAGAGTTCCGTTCATAGATTCTTTTGTTGCCCTTTATGTGTTTCTTGTCCTTTCTTTTTATTTTCAACGTAGTAGGTTTTGCCTTGACATCCCGGTTGCATTTTTAACAGTGAAACGGTACTCTGGTCCTTCGTCCACGAAACAGGCGAATCATGATATAGATTTAAATTATTGTAAGAAAAAGGAGGAAAATTAAAACATGTTCAAGTTTGTAAAGGTGAAAAAATATATTTGATAGGTAAAATAAATAAGGACCATGTTTTTTTATTTTTATAAATAAATAAATAAAATTAAACTATTAAATTAAATAAAAAAAAATAGATTAGATTCATTAACACGTTGCTTTGCTTCGTAAGTAAATCGGATCAAAAGAGTCAACAAAACATAGGCTTTAAACAGGCCTCTAATTTTTGTGAACCAATGTGATAGACCAGCCTCCTCGATAACTAACGCGGCATATTATTACTTGTAAATACTAAATAAAGCGCATGACGTTGACTGGAAATTAGTCTAGACAGTAACCCATGGAGTTGTCATTTTGTTCAAGTTTTTATTTTTAGGAGACAAAACATCTGTCTCTGTGTAATTTCTTGATTCACAGGTACCGAAGACAATGACCCATACGGTTGTTGTTAGAAGACTACATCACTAACAAGTTTCGCAGTTAGGATCTAATCTATTTTTTTATTTAAGTTTAATTTTATTTATTTATTTATAAAAATAAAAAAGCATGGCCCTTATTTATTTTACCTATCAAATATATTTTTTCATCTTTAAAAACTTGAACATGTTTTAATTTTCCTCTTTTTCTTACAATAATTTAAATCTATATCATGATTCGCCTGTTTCGTGGACAAAGGATCAGAGTACCGTTTCACCGTTAAAAATGCAACCGGGGTGTCAAGGCAAAACCTACTACGTTGAAAATAAAAAGAAAGGACAAGAAACACAGGATCAGAGTACCGTTTCACCGTTAAAAATGCAACCGGGGTGTCAAGGCAAAACCTACTACGTTGAAAATAAAAAGAAAGGACAAGAAACACATCAAGGGCAAAAGAATCTATGAACAAAAATTTATATTATTATTTAAATTTATAATTCTTTTTTATTTTCTGTTTACTTTTTTTTTTCTATGTGTAAAGAGATAGTAACAACCACTCTTCGTCCCCCACAATTATTTTTGTAAAATGACATTTGAAAATATTTTTTATAACAAAAAATGACAAGTAAAAATTATTTAAATAATTTTAAAAAATTATAAAAATTAATTTAATTATTTAATAAAAATATTAATATATATTATATTTTTTTATTTTATTTAAAAAATAACAATAATTTAAAAATTTTTTATTTTAGTGAAATTAATTTTTAAATTTTAATTAAAATTATTATTCTAATTTTTTAGAAGATTAAAAAAATATTATGAAATATTATGTCCCCTAATATCTTTTATATATATAATTTATTAAATTTTAAATTTATGATATTTGCGCGTGACGGACCAGTTCGTTTACCTATAATTATTTCTACAAGACGGCATCCGATGACTGCAAACAACAGCTGGAAATTATTTGATCGAGTGGACAACACGGCCTCCCCCAATAAGTATTGGCAACGTGGCATATTATTACTTGTAAATGCTAAAATAAAGGGCGGGAAGTCAGTCTAGACAATCACCCGTACGCTTGTCGGTTGGAAGACTATTAATACTACTTGAAAATTGCAACCATGACCACAAGTTTCGCCCATTTTTTTCTCTCTCTTTTTTTTTTTTTTGTTTTTTTTTTCAATTTACTTTTCTTTTCCTGTGGAACGGGATGATAACGACTTCGTCACCTACACAAATATTTTTAATAATTACAATTGACAAATAAAAATTACATTGGTAATTAAAAAAAATTTATAAATAATAATTTGAGTACTTAATATAAAAATTAACTGAATTATGTTATGTTATTTTAATCAAAAAAAAAATTAATGATAATATTTTTGCAATTTTAGAAAAATCAATTTTAAAATTCAAAGTAAAATACTCCCTCTAATGGTTTTAGATGAAAGAAAGAAAAAAAAAAAAAAGGAAATCGTGTTTTTCTCATGTAAAAAGATATGTGAAAGATTGTTTACCTAATTGGAAACAACAAATCAAAGTGTCCAGCCTAATGAGAAGCAGCCAAGCGGGACCATAGTTTTAAAAAATTGGATGAACTGACCGCACAATTGAAAAAATTGAACTTGGGTAGGTCGAATTTTGTGAAAAAAATTTGGTTATTATATTAAAATTTTTAAATTATTTTACCTAATTAAATTAAAATAGTGAGATGTATAAATTTTTTTAAATAAATAATTTATTTTTTTTTAGTTAAAAAATATATATAATTATATTAATTTATTACGATTATATATATGAATTTAAATTTTTTAATATGAGTAATTATATTAAAAATTTAAATAATATTTATAATTTAATTATAAATTTAAATAAATTTAAAATTTAATAATAATTTAGATAAAATTTTAATATTAAATTATTATTTTTATATTTGATATAAAAATTAATTTAATTTTAAGTTACATTTTTTTTTTAATTTTTTTATTTAATTTTTTAAGTAGTTAATTTAATATTAATTTAAATATTATTTAATTTTTTAAATTAAGTTAAATTTAATAATAATTTAATTAATTATAAATCAATCTAATTAAATAATTTAATTAAATTTTAAAAATAATAAAAAATAAGTATGCAATTTATTAAGACATTATTTACCTCTAATGCAAATTATAAGATATTTTATCTTCTTTCATTTGGAATAAGTGTATCATCCATCCCGTATCCATTTATTCAAATTTAAATCAAAACTTTTTGCGTATTCAAATTTAAGTAATGTGGAAATGCACAACCTTTCTTCCTTAATTAAAACTGTGGGGGCTTGTTGTAAGGACCACGCACCGATGCACCATGGTCCAATTTTGATTTTCCATTTCTCCTACCATACAATTTGATCACTCGTGTTCTTCAGTAACTGTCAATCAAGAAATTGCACAAGAAAACAAATTTGAACAAGAAAATTGGAGACAGATGCTTTGGTCCCATAGAAATAGAAACTTAAACAAATTTGAATATCTTAATATTTCCTATATAAAGGACAAAACATTCTCCCATTTTTCTAAGCAATCAAGCTCAATTTAGAAAAGAAAAGTCTACGGTGGGTTGGATTGATTCTTTTGCTATGGTCTTGCTAATGCATTATTGTTGCAAATCTTTGGCAAATCCTTTTTTAACAACCTTATTGAAACATTCATTTTCTTTAAAATTTTGATTGATTTTTTTTATATTTAATTGATTTTTAAGTGATTTAAATATGTTTAAATTTTTAAATTAAATTAAATTAATAATCTAATTAATTAAAAATTAATTTCATTAAATAATCTAATTATATTTTGAAAATACTTATTAATGAGTATAAAATTTGTTGAGATGTTATCTATGACTGCAAAACAGCTGGAAATTATTTGATCGAGTGGGCCTCCCCCAATAAGTATTGGTAACGTGGCATATTATTACTTGTAAATGCAGGGCGGGAAGTCAGTCTAGACAATCACCCATACGCTTGTCAGTTGGAAGACTATTAATACTATTTGAAAATTGCAACCATGACCACAAGTTTCGCCTTTTTTCTCTCTCTCTGTTTTTTTTTTTTCAGTTTACTTTTCTTTTCTTGTGTAACGGGATGATAACCACTTTGCCACCTATATCTATAAAAATTAATTTACTTATTTGATAAAAATATTTATATATATTATATTGTATTCTTCCATTAAAAAAAGTAACAATAATCTAATTTTTTTTTATCATTATAATGAAATCAAATTTTAAATTTTAAATAAAATAATCACTCTAATTATTTAAAAATTTAAAAAATATTAACTAAATTAATTAAATTTATTAAATTTTAAACCGCTCATACTTTTGTGTGAAGGACCAGTTCCGCTATCGGGATTATTTCCGCAAAACAACATCCGATGACCATCAACAGCTGGAAATTATCCAATTGAATGGACAAAATGGCCTCCCCAAGAACTATTGGCAACTGGGCATATTATCACTTGTAAATAAAGGGCATTGACGTTGAATATAAGTCAGTCTAGACAATGACCCAACGGTTGTCATTGGAAAACAATCACTGTCTAAAAATTGCCATTAGGATCTTTGCACTGGTCTCTCGACGAGGACTACAGGTTTTGCCTTGTTTTTTCGTTTTTTCAGTTTACTTTTCTTCGTTGTTAGTCGGGATAGTAATGTCTTTGTCATCTACCTACTATTATTTTTGTAAAATGACATATAACAATATTTTAAATAATTATAAACGACAAAAAAAATTATTTGAATGATTAAAATATCTAATAAAAATATTAATATATATTAAATTTTATTTTTAAAAATTAAAGATAATATTTTTATAATTTTAAAAAAATTAATTTTAAAATTTTAAATAAAATAATTAATAAAATTTTTTTTAATATTTTCTTACATGAGATATTTGAAATGTTGTTTACGTATAACAAGGGTCATATTTTAAAAATTACTTGGAATCCACTCTAAAACCTAAAAAAAAATAAAATTAATAAATTGACCTTGAGTTTGATCCAATTTTGTGAAAAAATTTAAAATATTAAACTAAAATATTATTCTACCTAGTTGATCTCTAATTTTATGAATTTTTGTTATAAAATAATTTATTCTTTTAAGTAGAGAATTATATATAATTATATTAGTTTATTAGTATTATTTATATATATATGTGTTTAAATTTTATTTTTATAATATTTTATTTATTATTTTATAATATAAATAAAATAAGTAAATAACTTTTTTTTATTGATTTATTATACCTTTACCATATTTTGATTTTGAATTATTGATCGTTGTGACTAGCAAAATAAAAAATTGTTACACACAATATTGATCCTAATTCTGTGTATACAATTAAGTAAGTTTTGCCACAAGCTTTCATTATTACAAAATAATAATAATAATAATAATAATATATGATATATTTCAACTAAAAATATTTTAAATGTTGAAATTTAAATTTTTTTAACTAAAAATAATTGTAAAAGAATTAATTATATATTAATTTTTTTTTTTTTAATTTAATAATTAGATTAAAAATTTTAATAATATTTATAATTTAATTGTAAATTTAGATAAAATTTAGTATTCAATAATAATTTAAATAAAATTTTGATATTAAATTATAATTTTTTATATTTAATGCCAAAACCAATCCAACTATAAATCAAATCTATTTTTCCAAGTTTTTTTTTGTTAGTTTCCACTTTTTTTTTTCACATTTAACTAATTTTTGAATAATTTAAATATTATATAAATTTTAAATTAAATTAAATCAATAATTTGATTAATTATGAATTAATCTAATTAAATTATTTGATTATTTTTAAAAATTTTTAATTAATGAGTATGCAATTTGTTGTGATGATACTTGCTCTATAATACAAATTATGAGACTTTTTGTCTCTTTTCATTGGAAGAAATAATGTATTTGGTGTTAGTATTAATTTGTTCGACTATATTTGATTATGAAATTATGAAAAATAGTAAAAATAGATTAAATTTAAATAAATAAAATTATATTTGAGTAATTATTTAAATATATTATAATATTATTAAAATTTAAAATATTTTTATATAATTTTTATCATTTAAGTAAATATTATATAAAAAATTTAAGAATAAATAAAAAATTTAAGAATAATTATTTAAAAAAATATATTATTATTTAAATTTGTAATCTTTTTTTTTATTCTATTTACTTTTCTTTTTATATTGAAGGGGATAGTAACAACCACTCTTAATCCTCCCATAAATAATTTTGTAAAATGACATGTGAAAATTTTTTTTTATAACAAAAAATACTAAATAAAAAAATTGTTTGGATGATTTAAAAAAATTATAAAAGTTAATTTAATTATTTAATAAAAATATTAATATATATTATTTTTTTTATTTAAAAAATAATAATAATTCAAAATTTTTTTTTTATTATTTTAGTGAAATTAATTTTTAAATTCTAAATAAATTTATCATTTTAATTTTTTAGAAGATAAAAAATATATTATAAAATATTATGACATCCTAATATCTTTTATATATATATATATATATATATATATATATATATATATATAATTTATTAAATTTTAAATTTATGATATTTGTGCGTTAAGGACCATTTCGGCTAGCTACAATTATTTCTACAAGACAGCGTCTGATGACTACAAAACAGCTGGAAAATATTTGATCGAGTGGACAACACGGCCTCCCCCAGTAGCTATTGGCAACGTGGCATATTATTACTTGAAAATGCTAAAATAAAGGGCTGGAAGTCAGTCTAGGCAATCACCCATGCGCTTGTAATACTATTTGAAAATTGACGTTGGATCTTTCATTTTTGCACTAATTTCTCCACCAGGACCACAAGTTTCGCCTTTTTTCCCTCGCTTGTTTTTTTTTTCTCAGTTTACTTTTCTTTTCTTGTAGAACGGGATGATAACGACTTTGCCATATTTTTAATAATTATAAATGACAAATAAAAAAATTATTCAGATAATTAAAAAATTATAAATATTAATTTAAATATTTAATAAAGAAATTAGCATGTATTATATTTTGTTATTTTATTAAAAAATAATGATAATATCTTGAACTTTAAGAAAATTACTTTTAAAATTCTAAGTAAAATATCTCCCGATGGTTTTAGATGAAAGAAAAAAAAAGTTGGTGTTTTTTCTCACGTAAAAAGATATGTGAAAGATTGTTTACCTGGAAAGAACAAATCAAAGTGTCCAACCTAATGAGAAGACGACTAAGCGGGACCAATTTAGTTAATCGCCATTTTTTCTCTACCACAATAATACAGAACAGACAATTTTAACAAGTAGAAACAAATCATATAAAGCATTAAAGCAGCCATTCACCTAGATATCCATGGGTAATACAATGCTTCCAAACTAGAATCTTCCACGATATGAACCCAAGACAGTCCAGAGTGAGATCACATGGTACATTCCAATAAACATTTAGGAAAGCCCAGCAGAATATCCAAAACACAGAAGGGTCCTTAAGCCCACTAGACCTCATCACTTTTGTTACACATCAATGCTGTTCGAATAGGTCCACCAATGATTGTATGAAGAATTTCTGATCTGGATAGGCCACAAATCCACAAACTTTGCACACAACCTTTCCCTTGTTTTCACAATCCCGCCACTCAGTGGGGGTTAACTTTACCTTACCGTTATACTTAAGGCTCGTGCTTAAATATTCGAGCTTTCCAATGCAACTCAAAAACCTAATAGAATTCACAGGCATTGTACACCAAAAACACCGGGCTTGAAGTCAAATTAAAGCACATAAACATACGCTGTAGTAAGAATTTCCTCAAACAAGTGACCCTCTAGGTCACAATAGATTATCCTGGCAGTTACACTAAGCTCATCCCTGAAATTTTCAAACTTTAACATTACAGTTTAAAAACCCAAAACAATTAACAGGCATTACATACCAAGAACACTATATGAATTGAAATCAAACGAAGGCAAT
>JBAPLJ010001964.1:10000-18981 GCA_037832345.1 Rhizophora mangle | reverse complement strand
ATGGCTCACTGTTCCCGTTGCTTGATACCTTGGCACAAATACGGTAGTCTTCCAGCACTTACATCCATTTGAAACGTTTTATTGAAAATACTCAATTGTTGTTGCAATACTGTCATTCATCAATGTGCTGCAATGAAGGTTCACTTGTCTGTCTTTACCCTTTAACTTGTTTGCAGATGGCCTCTATTTAATAGAAGTAGACAGAGTCTTAAGGCCTGGTGGCTATTGGATTCTCTCTGGCCCTCCCATCCACTGGAAGAAATACTGGAGAGGCTGGGAGAGAACCCAAGAAGACTTGAAGCAAGAACAAGATGCCATTGAGGATGTGGCAAAATGCTTGTGCTGGAAGAAAGTGATTGAAAAGGGTGATCTTTCTGTTTGGCAAAAGCCCATTAACCATATAGAGTGCATTAAAAGTAGGAAGGTTTATAAAACACCACATATATGCAAGTCAGAGAATCCAGATGCATCATGGTACTCGCTTAATTCTCACCCTCGTGCTTGGTATTTTATCCTAATTTGAAATGTAGAAGCCTTTTGTTTTTAACCCTTGAAATTTTCTTATTTTGTGTGACACATGAAATGAAAACACGTTTCTTTGTTAACACATGAAGGAATAGAGACATGGAAGTTTGCATAACCCCGCTCCCAGAGGCAAGCAGCTCAGGTGAAGTTGCTGGTGGTGCATTGGAAAAGTGGCCAGAGCGTGCATATGCTATCCCTCCAAGAATTGCTAGGGGTTCAATACCGGGAATTACAGCTGAGAAATTCAAAGAGGATAATGAAGTGTGGAAGGACAGAGTGACACGTTATAAGCATATCATTAGTTCGCTGGCTCTGGGAAGATTTCGCAATGTGATGGACATGAATGCTTACCTTGGTGGCTTTGCGGCGGCATTGGCTAAGTACCCAATGTGGGTAATGAATGTAGTGCCTGCAAATTCAGATCAGGACACTCTAGGTGTGATCTATGAACGAGGTTTCATCGGAACATATCAGGATTGGTGTGAGGCATTGTCGACGTATCCGAGAACATACGATCTCATCCATGCTGGGGGGGTGTTTAGCATATACCAGGATAGGTAATGATTAAACATTAATGAGATCATGTTTTTTGACAGATGTTAGGTTGGGGCTGGTTGATGTATGATGCAGTAATGACTTCATTGATAATTGACTGCACATAACATTTTGCATACATGGATTGCAGGTGCAACATCACGTACATTCTGCTGGAGATGGATAGAATTCTGAGGCCAGAAGGGACGGTTATATTCAGGGATACAGTGGAGCTGCTGGTGAAGATCCAGAGTATAACAAACAGGATGAGGTGGAAGAGCCAGTTTATGGACCATGAAAGTGGACCATTCAATCCAGAGAAAATTCTTGTGGCTGTCAAGACCTACTGGACTGGGGAACCCGAAAAGCAGCAACACTAGTTGATGTAGCAGTGTCCTTGTGTAAAATTCTTTATTATTAAATCAAATACTTCTTGCTGATTGTTGTTGTTCTTGCTCTTGGAGATTGGCGAAGCAAGTAGGTGTCAGTGTCACCCCTAGAAGCGCAATTTTTCAACGGTCGTATTCGTACTCGTACAGTAGTTGTATGGTTCTTCGAGAGGGATTTAATAACTGGTGGTCGATCTATTATAGAGTTGTTTAAGTTGGGTGGGACGTCAGTTCATAATTAATCCACAACCACCCCCCACCACCCCACCCCCACCCCCCCCCCCCGGCGAAAACAAAGAAAAAAAAAAATCACAATTCATTGCTTTGCATTGCACTGTATTTGCGGGTTTTTATTATTGGAGAGTTCGAATTTCTTTTTAATCTTCAATGCTCTCTCTCTCTCTCTCTCTCTCTCTCTCCCTCTCTGTCCTGCGATGCCGAGTGATGATTGAACAACAGATGAGTAATGTATATAGGTGACCTAACCGAACCCAGCACAAAACAAAAAAATCAACTCTAACCATCCATCTGGAAAGGAAAGATAACCTGAATAATTTAATTCCCTCGTAATTATAGTACTATCTGTACGATACACGTCTGCCTGACATCTCCTTTCCTAGATTCCACAGCATGGCGATGGCAGCCTTGGGTGGGTGGGATGCCTAATGACAGTGACACTACCCAAAAGCGTCAGTCCCAAGGATCCTTCGTATGGAAACACAATCAATCACCGCATTTATAAAATACTCACTCGTAGAATTTGATTAAATTAATCCATCCATCCGGGTTGTCCTTCCTTGCTTACTTCTCAAGCTTATCTTTAATCAGCAATGTACATCCGAGGGATGGAATATTTTGTTGCCTGAAGAAAACGCCGAATTATACTTTCATCAGTTGAAAAGCAAAACCTTGTGTATGCTGTTATTCTGACAAATGAACGAATTTAAGATGTGACATTTTAAAGATTTTTCAGATTAATGTAGTTATTGTTTTTTTTTTTTTATTTATAAAATTTGATTTAAATTATTATTTTATGATTAAAAGTTTTGATGAAAGTAGTTAACAAGTGCATATTTTGTCTAAAAACTCACAACCTATGACAAAATTATAATTGAAATTATTGGTCAAAGAATGAAAAAACTTATCATCATCTGTTTTTATGTTGATAAAGAGAGAAAGTTATGATTAGTAATTTTTTATATATTAACTATCTTTGAGAATTTATAAATATTTTGATAAAAGTAATTTAAATTGTTAATAATTTTTATTTTTTAAAAAAATTTAAAAAAATTAAGTGTAACTAATTGGAAGTGATTTTTTTTAAGAAAATAAAAATAATATATTAAAAGTAGTTTTTTTTTCTTCTTTTTTTTTTGTTTTGAAAAGATAAATAGAGAAATTTAGGATGCATTTTTTTTCTTTTTTTTTTTAAGAAAAAAAAAAGAAATTTTGGAAATATTTTTTTAATTTTCTTAATTTACAAATCAAGGAGAAGTTGCCGCACAAACAAAAGCCATAAGTTGGCAAAAGAAGTGCAACTGAATATTTTTTTTCAATTTCGTCTATATATATATATATAGAGAGAGAGAGAGAGGGAAGAAAAAGACTAATGAGAAATGTACTAAATATAAATTTTTTGACATAAAAATCACATACAATAGTAATGTGATAATAATCATATAATGATAATAAATGTGTAATAATTGGTGCAATAAATAATTTATTAATAATAAATTTAAAATATTTTATTAAGATGTATAATTAATATTTTTCAAATATACATGTACACACTTTTTCAAATAAAAGATAAACATTAAAGAATATAAATTATGAAATTATTAGTTAAATAAAAATATTTAAGTTAAAAAAAATACAATTATTAAATTGTATCTCATCCATGGAAATCTCAGGTCAAATTTAGATCTCCAACAAGTAACAAAGGTCTTAGTTAAACGAAAAAAAAAAAAACAGAAAAAAAAAAAAAAAAAAAAGAAGTTCAGTAACTTTTGCCTTTTGTTTATATTTTACAACTTGCGGGGATCGAAGGCCTCAGAAGCGGGCTCGAGTGGCTTGCGGGTGAAGCTTAAATTTGGGAGGTCGAAGGGTTAATTTTCGTTCCAATCGTTGATTCTTAGCCAAATGACACGTACGTGCGGTAAAGATGCCTTCAAACATTGAGTGATTATAATGGATGCAATATATTCCGTCAAACATGGGGTTAGATTCCTTTTCGTATCTATTACCTCAACCTTAAAAAAAAAAAAAAAAAAAAAACTTGTAATCCGGCGAGAGCACAGCTAACACACGAGAAGTGATGACACAAACCACACTGCTAGCTTGGCGCACTCTCGTCGATCCTTAACATAGGTTAACAACGTATTTGACCAAGTCTCGAACCAAAGGAAGGATTTAAAAACCTTTATGGGGTTGGAGTGAACGCTCTGGACAATGACGAGGGCGACAATGTGGCTTCAAAAGATTGGAATGCGTCGGGGTATGATTTTTCTTTTTTTTTTTTTTAAACTAAGAAAATAGAATACTTTTTTGAGTGTACATTCTTCATTTTTAGAAAACGAAGTATATTTTGTTAGAAATAAAGTACGAAAACACAGATAACTGAAAAAGTAGGGTATACTTTTGAGGGGATGAATCAGTTTGTTGAAAATGTAATTCCTTTTTATTTTACGAAAACACGAACTACAACATTTTTTTTTAAAGATAACTGAATATATTTATTTAAAATGCTACATATATATATATATATATATATATATATATATATATATATATATATATATTTTAAATATAGTATATCTTGGGTTAAAAAAAAACACACCTTGGCCGCACGTCCTACAGGTACTATACTATCTTCCCCATGATTTCCCAATTATAATATAATTTTATCCAATATGTTTTCTTTTTTTAATCCTTACGTTTGTGTTTTTGTGTTCTGAAAAATAATAAAAAAAAAGTTTCTCTTCAATTAGTTTCCTGTTTCTTCGAGAGCGTAGAAAATATTAATTAATTTTGCTTTTGTAAAGATTAATCAGTAACTCAAGAAGGCTATAAGGGAGAACGCGAGATAGATATATGTATGTATATATATATATATATATATATATATATATATAGAGAGAGAGAGAGAGAGAGAGAGAGAGAGAGAGAGAGAGAGAGAGATCGAAATCGGAGAGAAGAGAGAGAAGAGGGTGAGGCGAAGTCTGGGAATGGAGACGAGAAATCGGAGAGTGGAAGAATCAGAATCGGAGTCGGTGAAGGAGATAGAGGAAGAGGTGGGAAGAATAGTGGAGCAGGCCAAGGAGCTGCAGGAATCGGCAGTCTCCCTAATCGCCAGCTCCTCCAAGGAAGAGCAATCCCTTCGCCAAAGGGCTCTTTCTCTTGATTCTTCCATCCGTCGTTGCCTTACTCTTCTTAACTCCCTTGTTTCCAATCACACCCTCGATCCCAAGCTCGGTGACAAGGTTTCTTCTTTTGTTTTTCTCTTTCACCTTCTCTCTTTTTCTTTTTCTTCTTCTTCTTCTTCTTTCTTTCTATGCTTCTGTTGATCTTCTTTGCATGTTTCTCTCCTCTTACTGTCACTTTCGCTCTTGTTGCTGTTGGATTAGATTCCTTTCATTTTTTATTTTCATTTCAATTCTATTTTTAATTCGTTTGGCACCACCACCGCAGCTCGAAGAAGATTTGCGGAGAGCTAGATGTATCGTAGCTGACGGAGAGGCCTCTGCTTTTCTTCCTGCTAAAACACAAGGTCTCTCTCTCACTTCATTTTTTTCCCCTTCTTTTAGAATTCAAACTATTCATTCAAGCTATCCATTCAAGCATTTCCACTTGCTTTTAACTTTAATGCTTATGCCCCTTTACCAAGTAACTCGATTACATCTTTCTTCTCTGTGGTTTTGTTTTGTTTTGTTTATGTTTTTTTTTTTTTTTTGAAAAAAGAATCACAATGAAAAAAGATTAGCTTATTTATGTGCAGGTGGCTTTCTGAGAATGTTTTTGGGTCCGATAAATGTTCGGGCCTCTCGCAAAGACGTTCAATTGAAGGTTAAAGAAGAATACAACAGCTACAGGGTGCGTTTTTCTTCTTGACTGCCTTCTCTGCTCCCTCCTCATACTGCACACGCCCTTCCTCCCCTTCTCTCTTTTGGTGTTATTGCTCATCTGTTTTTGTCTGCCCCCCTCCCCCCCAAAAACTGTATATTTGGATTCTACCTTATCAATTTGTGGACAGCGGTCATGAGAATTTCCATGTTGAATTTTTTTTGAGCAACATGTGTTGACTTTGCTATCTGCTTTGAGCAGGACAGAACTGCCCTTCTGTTTCTTCTTTTCCCATCTTTTCTGCTTATCCTTCGATCTTCGGTATGGAATGGATGTTTGCCGGCATTTCCGGTTCAACTTTACCAGGTGACCTCCTATTCATTCCTCGAGCCAACCTCATTGGATACCTTGATACAGGGCTTGTAAGCATTGTAATTTAATTGACGTTCGCTAATCAGGCATGGCTATTGTTCCTTTACACTGGTTTGGCTTTGCGAGAGAACATACTGAGAGCCAATGGAAGTGATATTCGTCCATGGTGAATATACTGCCTTTTTTTTTATAATTATTTTCCATTAAATCTCTTGGGTAAACGTGCCACACCATTTTTTAGTATTTTGATCTTAGTTAATGCTTAGTTGCTTTAATGGATGTTAAGTCAGCAACTACTAACTAATTAGAAGGTAACTGCTTTTATTACTTCTCTTATGATATATCAAGAAATGGAATGAAGTGCCCTTTGCTTGAGGGCGTAAGATAAGAGAGAGAGAGAGAGAGGTGGCAACTGTGTTTAGCTGTTGTTTTCTCTGCAACAGTATTTCCAATTTGTACTGTGTCATCATTGTTCATTCTTCTACAAAATTGTCATTGACAATTAAAGCAATTCTACCAAATCTGATATTGTTGCAAGGGAAATGTATTCACAATGGGAATGTTAAATTTCTTGTAGATGCTTCCACTTCAGGGTCAGTTACTTTTCATACTTAAAGATGTGAAGTGCATCCAATGCTTTTTAGTTTTTGTGCACACCTTTGCAATCCATTCATTTAATAGAAAATAAAATGGGAGAATTACATGTTAAATCCTTTTTCTTTGTTCTTTTATCATTAAATAGTTCTTCCAAAACTATCATGGACTGCATGATAAATCCTATTGCTGAAATAGTTATTAAGTCGAAGGCCTATTGCATGCCAGTAGACGAAGTTTACTAATGTTTGATATAGCAGCTTTAGGTCACATATTCTGTCTTGGTTTTAACTGACTTAGTTTTTATGTATTATATAGACCCAGCTTACCCAATAAAAATTTCCTATTTCAGGTAGAAGGTTCAATTATTGTAAAGAGAAAAACTTGGAATAGGCATATTAGTTGTTTTACTAGTTTGAAAAAAAATTAATGGTTGAGGTCAGTTTAGTTATCAGACAACCATTCAGGGTTGGTTTTATATGCACATGGATGGAAAGGAATTTAGAAGTTCCCTAGCAATTTTCTTCTGTAAAGGCAGAACCTTGTGTTATGCTTCTTCTGACCTTTTTAACATGTTAGAGCAAGTTCTTGTTGCAATATTTTAAGTAAAATTGAGGATTCTATGGTTTGTTTTGTCCCCTAGTGACTAGAAGCCACAAGAAAGTTATTTTTCCTCATAAAATGAAAACAAGAGTATGATGCTTCCTGTAAAGTGCCCAGGATGGTGGTGGTTTGGTTGTATAATCATTCCTCCTGTTCTTACAAGAGTATTTCAGCATAGATCCATGTTGCATCTTGCAGGTGGATATACCATCATTATTGTGCTATGGTTATGGCGCTTGTTAGTCTTACATGGGAGATTAAAGGACAACCAGATTGTGCTCTGAAGCAGGTTGGTATTCTTATTTCATATGGCAACTTTGTTTGCTTTTGTACAATTAAGGATTGCTGAATTCTTCTACAGAGAGGGGTACAACTTTTTCTGCAATGGGCTATGATGCAAGGAGTAGCAATGCTTCTCCAGAACAGATATCAGCGCCAAAGGCTCTATACACGTATTGCACTGGGGAAGGTGGTGTTTTTTAGTTTATTTTAACTGCTATACATATGTTTTTTCGTCTACATATTTTATCTGTGCAAGCGTGGATTTGTCCTTAAATTATTTTTCATCTATGTCCTGAGCAGAGCTTGTAAGTGGTTCTGAGATGCTGGATTTAGATTGGCTCATCTTGATTCTGTACTTGTTTCAGGCTAAAAGAATGGATGTTGTCTGGGGGGAAACAGCTGGTGTGCATGGTCAGTTGTGGCTGTTGTGCCCTATTCTCTTCATTCTGCAGGTGATATAGAGTCTTTTACTCATTAAAATTGGAGGATGGGTCGGTGGTTTTGTTTTTTTTTTTCTTTGTTGCCTTATTATACTAAATTACACTCTGTACATGCTACTGCTTCAAAATAAATTCTCTTGGTAGATATACTGAATCATTGAATTGAAATCTCATTCTCCAAAATTAAATTCAATGGAAAGGAAATTGTGTTTGAATGCCAAAATAGTTTCAGGATCATGGTTGGTTGAAGTAAGCGTGAGGTTTTGTCATGGTTGGCTGGCCAACTAGTAGAAGTCTGAAGTCATGTATTATGAGATATGATGGAATTAGTCATGGTGGCCGCTGACCTGAGTTCAGCCTTTAATTGTGTTTGCTGATGGATTTTATTCCAGGGTTTTGAGGCATATGTTGGACTACAGTTACTCAGGACTGCATTTGTTGGGGTTGTCTCTGAGTGGCAGGTGATATGTGGCCATAGATTTCTGTCTTCTTTCTGGGGACTGTCTTGTCTTTTTCTTTTCTTTTCTTTTTTTTTTTTTTTAATTTTTTTTAATCAATTAAATGAAATTGACATATGATAGATGTAAAATGGGAATTTATGTTTTGGCAGGTGATCTTCTGTGGGATACTCTTGGTATTAATGGCAGTTGGGAATTTCTTAAATACGGTACAAACCCTCATGGCTAAGTCAAGGTTTAAGGCCAAAATGAAACGAAGTAGGAGCAAGCCAGAGTTGGATTAAGGCATCCTGACATTTTTGGAATTGCTCTTCCATAACATGGCAGTTTCTCAATTTTGGAATGTTTGGTTGGGTTAAAGGTGTTTTGTTCAGAGGCCGAATCAATCAATCAAAATTTGTCCTTAAGAATTCCCATTTGGTCAAATCAATTGCCTTAATTGTGAAACACATCACTGACTTATTCTTAGAGATGTCTTAGCACATGGGAGTCATCTTGTGAAATGGGCACAGTTGGACTTGGATCCAAGTGGTAGGTGTGACAACACTATCCAAAGCATATCATTGTGTTTTCGTGATTTGTGTCTTAGGTTTGGTCATGGTTTGAGGTATAGATTTAAATCCTATGTTATGCATGACGAATTGGCTGATGCCTTAGAAAAAACAACTTTGCTTTTCGAGTGTAGGCTGCCTTTGGTTTTGTGGGTCTGGCTCAACGGGCATGTT
>JBAPLJ010001961.1:0-46320 GCA_037832345.1 Rhizophora mangle | reverse complement strand
GCCTGATAATTGTGATAGGCAACTGGTTTCTTGTTTCAGGTCTTGCTTTGATGAGGCGCACAACAGGCTTCAGCAATGGCCACACAACAGTGAGCAGGAATATTTTGATTGGGACATCGTTGAAGTTGGTATTTAAGAATCGGAGATATTGGTACTTAACTGTCCGTAATTAGGTTACAAATTGGTAACTTTTTCAATCAGAAAAGCACCAAAGGGAATACCTTTTAGGAAATTTCAATGACTGATTTGTTGTTTCAGTAGGATGGCACACAACAGCTTGCCACCAAACTTTTTAAAAATTTAATTAATTATTAAATTAAAAAATTAAAAATTAAATTATTTTAATTAAAATTAAATAATATAAATTAATATTAAATATTAAATATATAAAAAATTTAAATAATATAATATTTTTTTTTTAAAAAATTAAAAATAAAATTTTTTTATATTTTTTTAAAAATTTTAAAAATTAATTGAATTAAAATTTTATTATTAATTTATCAATTTATAATTTAATTGATTAATTTATTATCAAATTTTTAAAATTAATAATTTTTATAATAAATCAAATCAAATTATAATCTAATTTTTTAACCCCTCAATTTAATTTTGTTTTCAAAACTTTGATTGCCACACAACAATGAAAATGAATATTTAAGAATTGGAGATATTGGTACTCAACTATCTGTAATTAAGATACAGAAGATGCATTCCTCGAAAAAAGTAAGAGCCATGCCAATTGGAATGCACTTGGGCAGGATTCCTTGTCATTAAGAAAAAAATGAAAAATGTAAAGTTGTTCCTTGAAGCTTTGCATGCAAAATTTATGATCAAATCCCAACATTAGTACAATCATTAGCAAATTATCAACTACTAAAATTGTCGGCCTTCTCTAATAGTGAGACAAAGGATTTGCCATCAAGCCGAGCAAATCATAATATTTTGGGAGTGAAAAGTACAAATTTAAGTTGCACTATATCTTACAAAATTAAGTTATTAATTAAATTTAAATAATTTAATTTTTAAATTATCATCAATTAAATTTATTTTATTAAATTTAATTATATAAATTATATAAAAAAATTCACAACAGCATATGTCTCATGGTATCTTTTATAATGAATATTACTCTTTTTTTTCTTTTCTCTTTGGCATATGCAATGTGTCAAAAAAAATTGATAAAATATTTTAATTTTAATTTTTTTTTTCTATCTAAAAATACGTGGCATTTTGCAGAGTAGATATTTAATTTTTTTTGACTTTTATAAAATATATCTTATCTTAAGTTTTTTAATTAATGATAATATTAAATAAAAATTTAATAAATTTTATTTCATAAATTATATTTAAATATAAATTAAAAAATATTAAATATAATTATATATAATAATTTATTAAATTTAATAAAATATTAAATATAATTTTTATATTATTATTATTAAATAATAAATAATTTATAATATTTAATAATAACATATTAATTTTAATATTTTTTTTAAAAATATATTTATTTACAACACTTTATTCCTTGTCATTAGACAATACTTATATCAAAAACATATGTAAACAGATCAATTTCTGTGCTTACGGTTTCTCATTCGTCTCTGTCGGCCGATCCTAGAAGTCTTCACAAACCTTTCATATTTCCACGTAATCACGTGCCCGACGATCAACCCAACCAAGAGCCCTCCGGCATACCCAATCACAACTGGTCTCCAACCAAATTCAAACCAAGGTCTCGTATCTTCATTTTCTTCCGGCGCTGAAGTTGACGGCGGCAAAGCCTCTGAATTTCTGCATTTCTTCGATAAAGGGTTCCCGCATAAGCCCGAGTTTCCGTCGTACGAGCTGTTTAGAAAGGTGTCAAATTGCTGCCCTTGCGGTATCAGCCCTGTCAGGTTGTTTTCAGACACGTTGAAGACTTCAAGGAAGTTCAGTTGCACTAGTTGCTGAGGAATTTCCCCGTGAGTTTGTTCCGAGAAAGGTCTAACCACTCGAGCTGCTTAAGATTCCCTAAGAACGTCGGAATGCTGCCACTGAGAACATTGTTAGAAAGATTCAGCATATGAAGCCCGTAAAGGTTTCCAATGGATGTAGGAATCTCCTCTGTAAATCCATTACCCGAGAGGTCCATGGCGACGAACAAGTCTAAAATCTCGTCGTATTGTTGTTTCCTTCCTTTGTTATTTAACCAAATTTGGTATCAAAATTCATGCGGAAAGTACGATTAGTTTCCAGATTGAATTGACGCTGATGTATGCATGTAATCTAATCGATTTGCATTAATTGTCTTCATCGCATTCCAATTCAAAAAATACTACTTTGGCAATGGGCCTGAAAAATTGTTCTGAGAGAGGTCAACTATGCGCAACACGGAGAAACTGAATTCCGATTCTTGATCAATGAGCATGCCATTGAATCGGTTAGACAGTAGAACAAGAACTTTCAACTGCTGAAGTACTGCCAACCAAACGGGGAAAGCATCCCTTATTTGGTTGTTTCCAAGATCCAAAAACTCTAACTCTTTGCAATTTGCGAATGATCTTGGTACCTGTCCTTCTAATTGATTACTTCCCAGTCTAAGCTCCTTCAAGTTGCAGGCATTCGGATGCATGGGAGGAATTCTACCGTGAAAATTATTGCCATCAAGAACCAGTCTTTCAAGTGTGGCACTTAAACTCTCCAAACATTGAGGAAGCAGGCCACTGAGACTGTTGTTGGATAAATCAAGGAAAGCAAGATGATTGAGAGTACAAAATTGCGATGGTATTTCACCTGTGAAATTATTTCCGTTCGCCAAGTACCCCGAGATTGTTGGCGGTGGTATTGGAAGTGAACCTTGCAACATGTTGCTCCCGAGGTCTAGAAGGAGAAGTTGAGTCCATGTAGAAACACGGGAGAGGGTGTTCAAAGCCTGTGAGGAAGTTTCCTGAAAGGTCCAAAAGCTTTAGAGTGTCTTGACTGATGTTCCACATCCATCTAGGTATTATGCCTTTAATTTGGTTGTCGCCTAAGACCAACATCTCCAAGCTATCTTGATCGCGCAGGAAAAGTGGAAAGTGACCTAAATAGCACGATCCAAGCCCCAAAGCAGCAAACTTTTGATGAGTAGTGTTAGGGATGGAGTCGGCGGGAAATGAAAACTTGTTGTATAAGAAGTCCACATCGGTCAAGTTTTGGAGCTTCAAAAATCGGTCCAACTCTATTACGCCACTCAACTTATTACCATCAAGATGAAGAAGTTCAAGACTACCTAGTTGGAAGATTGAGGATGGAATGGATCCCTGCAACATGTTTCTTCGTAGGCTTATTAAAAGCTTCAGCTGGAACAATTGAGAGATTGAATATGGAATCCCCCATGCAATTCATTGTAAGCAATTGCCAAAGTAGATAGTTGAGACATTCTCCAAAGCCAAGATGGGATTTGACCAAATATTTGACAGTCGACCAGATATAATTCTTTAAGTTGGGTAAGATTGGCAATAAAAGGAGGAATCTCGCTATTAAGCACAACAGTTTGAAGGAATACATCAGTGAGTTTGCTCTGCCTACCAAGCCATGACAGTGGAAGAAACATTAGGAAGCTCAAAAGGATTTCCTTCCAGGCGCAAGTGAACAAGCTCTGTGAGATTTTCTAATGAAGTGGGAATTTTTCCAAAGAATTTACTGCCTATAGTATCAAAAAATTGCAGGGAACGGAGGTTTCAAAATGAGACTGGTAGCTCTCCCTTGAAACTTGTTCCTGAAAGATCAAATACCCGAAGTGTACTAGTTGAGTTAAATTCGGGTAAATAACCACTCAGATCACTGTTCAGTTGCACTTCAAGATTTTGTAGATTTGGCAGTTGGAAAACCGATGCAGGAAATTTACCGTACAACTAACAATCTGGCAAAGAAAGCGATGTTAAAGTGGATAAGTTGGCCAAGGAAATGGGCACAGTGGATGGTATATGCATCCAATCGAGATGACGAACTTCTAGACGAGTCAGGTTTTGCAATAACATTCGAAAATCAGGCTTCTTAAGCACTAATTGATTAAGGGGATAAATCAAGAGAAATCAACTTTGACAATTTTGAAATATCTGAAGGGATTGAGCCAGAAAATACAGAATAGGAAAGGTTAAGATAGATTAGCTTGGAAAGATGGCCTAAACTTGATGGTGTTTGCGACCCATTAAAATCATTGTCAGCAAGATTAAGCCTACGGAGGTGAATAAGACGGAAGAGGCTACTGTTGGAGTTGATAGAGCCATGGAGATAGCTGCTACTAAGGTCCAAACCGATCACATGACCGGTGCTATTATCACATTGGACGCCATCCCAGGTGCAGCAATCACCATGTCCGCCTTGGAGACTCCAAGATTCGATCTTTGGATACGCCGAAGTACTGTCAGAGGCAGAGCTGCTTATTATGAAGCTTTGTTTGAACTGCAGGAGGGCAAGGCGGTCGTGACCGGGGCAGAATGGATGATTCAGAAAAGAGGCGGCTGAAGTAACAGAAACATTATGAAGAGATGAAGACAAGAAGAATAAGAAGCTTAAGATACAGGACATGGGGAGAAGTAAAGGTGACTTCATGTTGGTTTTAGCTGTTTTTTTTGCGCTGCTGCTTATTCACGAGAGTGGGAATTGATTGCAATTTATAGACACTCAGTGAGAAATAGGTAAGTCATTAGACTCCGGACATGTGAGAATAAAGCTAAATTTTTATAATAATAGTGTAAAAATTTAAAAGATAAAATTAGAAGGACAAAGAAAAATTTAATTTGAAGAAATAAAAAAATATATTTTAACAGGTAAAATATTAAAAAATTTATGATAGTAATTTTTTATTAAGTAATTTTTTTAAATTTTTTAATTAATAATAACTAAAATTTAAAATTTAAAATAATAATTTTAATAATTTGTTAATATAATGTAATATTTAACTTAGACCATCTAACTTTGATCCAATGTTTTGGAATCATGTGATAGGGCAGTTTTTCCAATAACTATTGGCAACTTAGCATATTATTACTTGTAAATAAAAGGTATTAAGCGTTAGCTGGAAGTGAGTCTATACAATGACTGTCATTTGTTTAAGTTTTTATTTCTACGGGACAAAACATCTCTCTTATTTTCTTCTTCAAATTACAATGACCCATACCAGAAGCTTGTCCCCCACTCCTACCTTTCTTTTCTTTTTTCAGTTACTTTTCTTCAGCGACGTGGTCCCTTATCTCCTATTATTTTTCTATACAATAATTTATAAAAAAAACATTTTTAATAACTATAAAATAATAAATAACAATTATTTAGATAATTAAAAAAATTTTTATAAAAATTAATTTAAGTATTTGATAGAGACATTGATATATACTATATTTTTTTTTTTTTATTTAAAAAAATTAATGATAATATCTTTATAATTTTAAAAAAATTAATTTTAAAATTTTAAGTAAAATAGTTATTCAAACATTTTTTTAAAAAAAAAAATTGGGTGTTTTTCATTTTAAAGAAATTTGAAATGTTGTTTGCTTCGATGCCAAAAAAACAAATCAACATGTACGGCCCAATTAGAAGAAGCTAAGTGGCAAGGGCTATAATTTTAAAAATTAAACCTAATCGAATCGAATGTAAAATAAAAAAAAATTGATGGCCCAATGAGAAGAAGCTAAGTGGCAAGGGCTATAATTTTAAAAATTAGACCTAACCGAATCGAATGTAAAATAAAAAAAATTGATGATATCAACTTAAGGTATTGTGTAATTTTACAAAATTTTTAGTTAAAATATTAAATTAAAAAAATTATTTTATTTAATTAATGTTTAATCAAAATAATAATTTGTTTAAATTTTTATTAAAAGTAATTTTTTGATAAAAAATTTTATAAAATTATATTAATTTAATATAATTACTTAAATTATATAAATTTTATTTTAATAATATTTTAATTATTATTTTATAATATAAATAAAATAAATAATAATAATATTTTTTTATTAATTTATATCTAATTTTATTTTAATTTTAAATTATATATCGTTAATACTAATAAAATTAAAAATTATTGTATATAAAATAAATTTTAATTCGGCCTACGCAGCGAAGTAAGCGCATCTAGAAAAAGAAAAAAAATGCTCAACTCTTGGTACGAGTTGCGGGATTATAAATCAAACCTTTAAAAAGCGAGCGGAAAATGTAGGACGAATTCACACTTGCCAATGATATAGAAGTTGTTCCTTCTTTCCACATGTCCCAATACGTGGTAAGGGTTATAGTTTTAAAAATAGGATCGAATCATAAAACCCAAAAAAATCAATGAAGTGACCATAGGTTTGGTCCAATTTGAAAAAATTAGTTAAAATATTAAATTAAAATATTATTTTACCTAATTAACTTCTAATTAAAATAGTTATATGTGTAAATTTTTGTTAAAAAATAATTTATTCTTTTAAATAAATAATTATATATAATTATATTAGTTTATTATAATTACTTGTATATGTGTATTTAAATTTTATTTTTATAATATTTTATTTATTATTTTATAATATAAATAAAATAAATAAATAGTATTTTTTTATTGATTTATAATCTTATTTTAATTTTAAATTATTTATTGTTATAATTAGTAAAATAAAAAATAATTGTATATAAGATAGATCCTAATTAAGCAATTCCTAATACAAGTTTTCATCTAGACAAAATAATAATGATAATAATAATAATAGAAGTAATTTTATAAGATATATTTTAATTAAAAATATTTTAAATGATTTTAATTTTTATAATTAAATTAAAAATTTTAATAATATTTATAATTTAATTATAAATTTAAATAAAATTTAAAATTTAATAATAATTTAAATAAAATTTTGATATTAAATTATAATTTTTGACATTTAATGTCAAAATCAATCCAACCATAAATTTAATCTATATTTTCAAATTTTTTTTTGTTAATTTCAATATTTTTTTTTTACATTTAACTAAATTATGACCAATTTAAATATCATATAAATTTTAAATCAAATTAACTCAATAATTTGATTGATTATGAATTGATTTAATTGAATAATTTGATTATATTTTTAAAACATTAATTAGTGAGTATGTAATTTGTTAAAGTGTTTGTAATGCAAATTGTAAAATATTTTGTCTTCTTACACTGGAATAAATAATATATTTAGTGTTGAATGTCAATCTACTAAGTCATACTATGAAATTATAAAAATTTGTAAAAATATATCGAATTTAAATAAAAAAAAGTTATATTAGAATAATTATTTAAATAAATTATAATTTTATTTTAATTTAAAATATTTTTATAATTTAAATATAAAATTTTTTAAAATTTTAAAATAAATAAAAAAATTATTATATTTAAATAAAAAATATTTAAATTAATCAATTATTTAAATATATCATATTATTATTCAAATTTTTTTACTCTTTTTTTTTGTTCTATTTACTTTTATTTTTACCTGAAATGAAGGAGATATAACAACCACTTTGTTATCCTCCCACAATTATATTTTTAAAATAACATACTAAATATTTTTTATAACTAAAAACTTGAAGTAAAAATTAAATTAATAATTTAAATATATATAAAAATTAATTTAATTATTTAATAAAAATATTAATATCTATTTTATTTTGTCATTTTATTTAAAAAATAACAATAACTCAAAAATTTTTTTTACTATTTTAATGAAATCAATTTTTAAGTTTTAAATAAAATTATCATTAGAATTTTTTAGAAGATTAAAAAAATATTATGGTGTTTTCTTTTTTACACTCTAATATTATATATATATATATATATAATTAAATTTATTAAATTTTAAATTTATAATATTTGCGCGTTGCGAAATTATTTGATCGACTGCACAACACGGCCTCCCCCCAATAAGTATTGGCAACGTGGCATATTATTAATAAAGGGCGGGAAGTCAGTCTTGACAATCACCCATACGCTTGTCAGATGGAAGACTATTAATACTATTTGAAAATTGCAACCATGACCACAAGTTTACCCTTGTTTTTTTCTCTCTCTTTATTTTTATTTTCTCAGTTTACTTTTCTTTTCCCGTGGAACGGGATGATAACGACTTCGTCATCTACACTAATATTTTTAATAATTACAATTGACAAATAAAAATTACATTGGTGATTAAAAAAATTATAAATATTAATTTAAGTATTTAATATAAAAATTAACTGAATTATGTTTTGTTATTTTAATCAAAAAAAATTAATGATAATATTTTACAATTTAAAAAAATCAAATTTGAAATTCTAAGTAAAATACTCCCTCCAATAGTTTTAGATGAAAGAAAGAAGAAAAAGAAATCGTGTTTTTCTCATATAAAAAGATATGTGAAAAATTGTTTACCTAATTGGAAAGAACAAATCAAAGTGTCCAGCCTAATGAGAAGCAGCCAAGCGGGACCATACTTTTAAAAATTGGATGAACTGACCGCGCAATTGAAAAAATTCACCATGAGTAGGTCGAATTTTGTAAAAATATTTGGTTATTATATTAAAATTTAAAATTATTTTACTTAATTAAATTAAAATAGTCACATATATAAATTTTTTAATAAATAATTTATTTTTTAAGTTAAAAATTATATATAATTATATTAATTTATTATGATTATATATGTGAATATAAATTTTTTAATATAAGTAATTATATTAAAAATTTAAATAATATCCTGCGTTGAAGGATAAAATTTAAGTTAAAAAATCACTGTTTACAATATATAAATAGCTAATAAATCAATAAATAGCAGAGGATAAATAGCTGAATCTTCCATAAGTTTCCGGCCCGGTGCGGGAAAGCAGTTGCTGTTGATGGAATCTGGCTCATCTTTCCTCCGTAAGGATTGAATGTCATTGTCATTGCTGGTGCCTCTAGCTCAATCATTTTCTTCCATATTCCTTCCAAGCCAGCCTTTGGAATTGGTTCTTTCACATAATCTGATTTCCCCTTTAAGTGAGTCAGGACTTGTCGAATCCTACTGAGCAGAACATTAGTAGGCGTCCCAATTGGGAATTCTGTCCAAAACAGAACAGATTCAACCAACTCATTTCAATACAATCTGAATGAACCCAACCCAACTCAGGAAGTCACCAAGGAACAAGGCCCAGAATGTTGCCCTTACAGTCTTTTTACCAGTTTGTGTGTTATTTACAACACCCATTGTAAGTCTGATGAAGAGATCATCATCTAGATTGTATGCAACTTGTTCCCATTGGTACACGATATCTGTTGCATTCTGTTCGAAAGTTTTTTGAACCCGGAAAACGGTGACTCTTTCTGGAACACGAACAATTTTATAAGAAAGGATGACTCCAAAACTTGATCCACCACCACCCATTATGGCCCAAAATAGGCCTTCTCCCATTGATTTTCGGTCCAGGAGTCTTCCGTTGACATATATTATCGACGCATCGATGATGTTATAGATTGAAAGTCCATACTTTCTCATCATGTTGCCATACCCACCACCACTGAAGTGGCCACCAACGCCAACCGTAGGGCAGACCCCAGCCGGAAAGCCATGAGTACTGCTTTTCTCAGCAATTCTGTAGCAAGGGTTGCACCAGCCTCAACCCAAGCCGTCTCGGATTCCACGTCAACTTTGACGGATCGAAGATTGAACAGGTCAAGGATAAAGAAAGGGTTTTCCGAGACATAAGAAAGACCCTCGTAGTCATGACCTCCGCGTCGGATTTTCATCTGCATGCCATGGTCTCGGGCACAGATGATGGCAGCTTGAACATGGGACTCATGCAATGCAGTGAGGATAAGGGTTGGTTTTGGAGTTTTGGACTCATTGAAACGGAGGTTTCGAATGTAAGCTTGTAGAACAGATGGAAATGAAGCATTGTTTGGAGTGTAAATTGCCGTGGAGATTGGATGAGATGGCTGAGAATGGTTCAAAAGACATTGGAAAAATGCCTCTTCAGCTGAATCTGATGAATTTGCCAGAAATGCAATGGATAGAAAAAACTATTGAAAATAAGGAGAACATTATAGAGAGCTTGATTCATGTTGGCGCGGGATGGTTTATATAGGGATAAATGGGTTTGTGATAAGATCAAAATACATGTATATAATTAATTAAGCTAGTAATATGTCCAAATATTTGACCAGAAAAATTCAGAGCAAATGGGGTCACGTATCTTAATCAAAACTTTGACACGGGAGATTAAGGAATTGCATACGTTTTTCTTTTTTGAATCATCGAGGGAATGTACATCATTTGGATGGTCAAAAGAAATGTGCATATCATTTGTCGAGTGTACATCATGTCATGAATTGTCATGCATATGGAATTTTTAGGTGTTGTTTCTGGATGAGCATCCTTCACAGGGAATGTAAATCGCACTTGTCACCAATAAACTTTGACTAGATATTAACCTAATGGTTTAATTCTCCTGTTGAAGAAGGAAATTGGGTTCTGAAACTCTTCTAACATGTGTTAGCATAATATGCAAAATTTAATAAACCCAAAATAAAAGCGACGGATTAGAAAAATGCAAGCCATGTTTAAAATGCAAGCGTGTGTGAACTTTCTACCGCTTGTAGTGGTTGCTGTTTATGAATTTAATAATTACCAATAAATTATTTAACTCAAAAATTTGAATTATTATATGAAAACTTTATGGTTTGATTTTCTTCAAACGTCCAAAGCGGAAGGGATGTAGACGAAAAAGAAAGGTTCGCACCGTTGCCGGGGTTTAGAAAAGGATCCCACTAGATTGACGGTCCATTAGGTGATTGATGTGGTGTGTAGGACTTGCATGAATCCTATCTTTTTTTTTTTTTAGTATAAAGATATAATGCGTATATAAATAAAACTAATTTAAAGTACTTGTACATTAATTTTATTTATGCAATGCTTGTAACTGTTGTTTTTTTCTTTTTTTTTTTCATGTGTATACCTCTTTTGGAAATTTGTTTAAAAGATTTCAAGTCTTCTTTTCTTTTAATAATTACTAATTATTACCATCGTGTGAAAAAAAAAAAAATCATCCGTTAAGCTTCTGTCCCAGGTAACAAGTTTTGACCATTTTTATCACCAAAATGACCAAATGACATTTGTGGTTTGGCCTTTTGTCTTTCTTTCTTTATCAGCCTGTCGGCACGCAAGTATGGAGAGTGGTGGATCTTGCCTTTATCATTCAGTCATCTTTTATAGGATTGTTTACACACACACGGATTTGACTTTGGTGTGAGTGATATTCTTCACTTTTTGAATATAAAAGGTTTAGGGGCCTCCTCCATTCTCTTCATTCTTCAAATATGTTCGCTGCAATCCTTCGAGGATTTTGAGTTTGAGTGGAGGGATGACATGTGCACCATATGTGATGTAAATGGCAGGACTTTTGTGTACTTCTCTATTGCTTCAGAACAATAAATGGAAGGTATTTAAGTATCTGTAAGGACAATTTTTCAAGGATGTAAATTGATTCTTTTCACACAATTTACTTTTATAATTATTAATTATATATTTTTTGTTTTTTCAATATATAATTACAATTAACAATAAAAGTTCATTTAATTTGAATTTACATATAAAACACATCAAATTTATCATATCAATGCCCAATAAGCTAATGGGGGTGAGGCATTCTATCAAACGTTTTGCTTTATGATTAACGAGGGTGATTGGGAATGGATGAGCGTGTATGTAAAGTAAGTCTCCTTCGAGTGAATCTTTAACATTTAGAAAAATGTACACAGGCACATGAGTCGCCCGTTTATTGATTCAACACTTGAATTAAATTGTGTGTACCTTGTGATTAGGGTCTACTTCCTCTCATATGGAAAAGTGGGAACACTTTGTTTATTCCTAAAGAAATTACCTGGATCAACTTTTGTCTTGATTTTCACCAACCTATTGAAATTCTCTTTGTAATATTTAATACCATAAACTTTTCCTTCAATGTAGCTAGCCTTTCCATTGTGGTTGATACCCAAATCAAGGTCTCTATAGTTCAAGAATGCCTCCCTTGGGTTCTTGGACACAAAGGGTGTCATATAATTGTACAGCTCCCTTGTCAGGTTTATGTAGTGATTCGCTGCTGCAATTCCATCCTCATTCCAACTAGTTGCATACTGAATCTTCCATAAGTTTCCGGCCCGGTGCGGGAAAGCAGTTGCTGTTGATGGAATCTGGCTCATCTTTCCTCCGTAAGGATTGAATGTCATTGCCGGTGCCTCTAGCTCAATCATTTTCTTCCATATTCCTTCCAAGCCAGCCTTTGGAATTGGTTCTTTCACATAATCAGATTTAATCTTAAAGTGAGTCAGGGGTTGCGGAATCCTACTGAGCAGAAAATTAGTAGGTGTCCCAATTGGGAATTCTGTCCAAAACAGAACAGATTCAACCCAACTCATTTCAATACAATCTGAATGAACCAAACCCAACTCAGAAAAACTTGCATTCATGATTGAAATCAGCCTCGCGGAGTCACCAAGGAACAAGGCCCGGAATGTTGCCCTTACAGTCTTTTTACCAGTTTGTGTGCTATTTACCACATCCATTGTAAGTCTGATGAAGAGATCATCATCTAGCTTGTATGCAATTTGTTCCCATTGGTACACGATATCTGTTGCATTCTGTTCGAGTGTTCTTTGAACCCGGAAAACGGTGACTCTTTCTGGAACACGAACAACGTTGATTTTATAAGAAAGGATAACTCCAAAACTTGATCCACCACCACCCATTATGGCCCAAAATAGGTCTTCTCCCATTGATTTTCGGTCCAGGAGTTTTCCGTTGACATCTATTATCGACGCATCGATGATGTTATCGATTGAAAGTCCATACTTTCTCATCATGTTGCCATACCCACCACCACTGAAGTGGCCACCAACGCCTACCGTAGGGCAGACCCCAGCCGGAAAGCCATGAGTACTGCTTTTCTCAGCAATTCTGTAGTAAACTTCACCAAGGGTTGCACCAGCCTCAACCCAAGCCGTCTCGGATTCCACGTCAACTTTGACGGATCGAAGATTGAACAGGTCAAGGATAAAGAAAGGGTTGTCCGAGACATAAGAAAGACCCTCGAAGTCATGACCTCCGCTTCGGATTTTCATCTGCATGCCATGGTCTCGGGCACAGATGATGGCAGCTTGAACATGCGACTCATGCAATGCAGTGAGGATAAGGGTTGGTTTTGGAGTTTTGGACTCATTGAAACGGAGGTTTCGAATGTAAGCTTGTAGAACAGATGGAAATGAAGCATTGTTTGGAGTGTAAATTGCCGTGGAGATTGGATGAGATGGCTGAGAATGGTTCAAAAGACATTGGAAAAATGCCTCTTCAGCTGAATCTGATGAATTTGCCAGAAATGCAATGGAATGGAAAATAAGGAAAACTTATAGACCTTGAAAATCTTCGTATTACTTTATCCAGACCTTGATTCATGATTTTTTTCATGTTGGGCGGGTTGGTTTATATAGGGATAAATGGGTTTGTGATAAGATCAAAATTACATGTATATAATTAATTAAGCTAGTAATATGTCCAAATATTTGACCAGAAAAATTCAGAGCAAATGGGGTCACGTATCTTAATCAAAACTTTGACACGGGAGATTAAGGAATTGCATACGTTTTTCTTTTTTGAATCATCGAGGGAATGTACATCATTTGGATGATCAAAAGAAATGTACATATCATTTGTTGAGTGTACATCATGTCATGAATTGTCATGCATATGGAATTTTTAGGCGTTGTTTCAGGATGAGCATCCTTCACAGGGGTAATATAAATCGCACTTGTCGCCAATGAACTTTGAATAGATATCAACCTTATGGTTTAATTCTCCTATTGAAGAAGGAAATTGGGTTATGAAACTCTTCCAACATGTGTTGGCATAATGTGCAAAATTTAATATACCAAAATAGAAGCGACGGATGAGCAAAAATGCAAGACATGTTAAAAATGCAAGCGTTTTTGAACTTTCTACCACTTGCAGTGGTTGCTGTTTATGAACTTAATAATTACCGGTAAATTATTTAACTAAAAAATTTGAATTATTATATGAAAACCAAAATTAAATAACATATTAAACCTTAACACGATCCTTCATAAAAGCTTGCATACAAACATGAAGAACATCAAGTAGAAAAATTATACATGGCATGTTGTAGAGTCTGATAGGTTTCATAAGAAGCATCCGGTAGTTGTAGATTTTGACATCCATTTGGGAGGTTCTTTTAAGCTGGAGTCCATGGCGTTCAGGATGAAAAACTTAAGGGGTAAAAGATGACTATCTTCTATTAACGTAAACTTATTCATTGGTTTGAGAGTCCGCCTAGGAGATCGACTCGCACAAGTTTGTTCGACAAAAAGATTGAACAAGATACAGACTTTTCTTACATATGAAATATACAAGTAATAAAAATGAAGTTTGAACACAACTTTGTAATCATAAAATCTCTCGTGGCAACACGAAAACAATTATCAAATACAAAAATTGTGGATTGACTCGTAAGAAACAACCAGTAGGTGGAGATTTCGACATCTATTTGGGAGATTTTTTCAAATTGGAGACCATGGCGTGCGGGATGAATAATTTAAGGCATCAGAGAAGACTATCTTCTATTGAATCTAGACTTATTGTTCTACCATGAACAAGACAAAGACTTTTCTTCCGTATAAAGTATACTACTAATAAAACAAGACACTTAAACTCGTGACATTTTGTTCTGATATCAACACGAAGAAATCATCAAACACGAGGTGGAGACTTTGATATCTATTTGGGAGATTTTTTTTAAGTTGGAGTCCATGGCGTGCAGGACGAAGAACCTAAGGGATTAAAGATTAAATCTAGACTTATTCGCTGGTTTGTGAGTCTGCCTAGGAGAATAAAAATTTTTGCAAAAGAGAGTAACCGAGTTTTCCAAGAATTTAAATGGCGGTGTTCAAATAAAACTCCATAACAGCGATGGAAGAAATGATGTGATTGCTGATTATGAATCACAATTTAGATTATTTTTCTGCCAATTTAGATTATTGCTTGGATTACTGATTAAGTTGTACAAATAATTTTTTAATAAGATTTGGTTTAAAAAAATAAAATTACTGAAGAAAAAATTCTTAGTTTGACAAAGTAATCACGAAATTCTTAAGTTATACAACGTAATTGCTGACGTAATTTATTTAATAATAATTATTTATATAACTAAAAAAATTTTATAAAATTTAATTTAAATATTTGAGAGATATTCACATATATTATATTTTGTTATTTTTTTATTTAAAAAAATTAATGATAATATATTAGTAATTTTAAAAAAATTAATTTTAAAATTTTAAATAAAAAATTCACTATAATATATATTTTTTAAAATAAAAAAATGTGTTTTTCATTAGAAGAAATTTGAAATAAGATCAAAAGAGTCAACAAAGCATAGGCCTTAAACAGGCCTTTAATTTTTGTGAACCAATGTGATACACCAGCCTCCTCGATAACTATTGGCAACGTGGCATATTATTGCTTGTAAATACTAAATAAAGGGCATTGACGTTTACTGGAAATTAGTCGAGGCAGTAACCCATGCAATTGTCATCTTGTTCAAGATTTTTTTTCTAGGAGACAAAACATCTGTCTCTGTGTAATTTCTTGATTCACAGGTACTGAAGACAATGATCCATACGGTTGTTGTTAGAAGACTACATCACTGCCGGAACGACAAGTTTGGCCGTTAGGATCTAATCTATTTTTTTATCTAAGTCTAATTTTATTTATTTATTTATAAAAATAAAAAAACATGACGCTTATTTATTTTACCTATCAAATATATTTTTTCCATCTTTAAAAACTTGAACATGTTTTAATTTTCCTCCTTTTCTTACAATAATTTAAATCTATATCATGATTGGCCTGTTTCGTGGACGAAGGATCAGAGTACCGTTTCACTGTTAAAAATGCAACCGGGGTGTCAAGGCAAAACCTACTACATTGAAAATAAAAAGAATGGACAAGAAACACATCAAGGGCAAAAGAATCTATGAACAAAAATTTATATTATTATTTAAATTTATAATTCTTTTTTATTTTCTGTTTACTTTTTTTTTTCTATGTGTAAGAAGATAGTAACAACCATTCTTCATCTTTTCATAATTATTTTTGTAAAAAATGACATATAAAAATATTTTTTTATAATAAAAAAAATAATAAATAAAAATTATTTAGATAATTTTAAAAAATTATAAAAATTAATTTAATTATTTAATAAAAATATTAATATATATATATATTTTTTTTATTTTATTTAAAAAAAATAATAATAATTTAAAAATTTTTTTATTTTAATAAAATTAATTTTTAAATTTTAAGTAAAATTATTATTTTAATTTTTTTAAAAAATTAAAAAATATTATAAAATATTATGATATTATGTATTAATATATATTTATATATATATAATTTATTAAATTTTAAATTTATTATATTTGCGCGTGACGGACCAGTTTGTTTACCTACAATTATTTCTACAAGATGGCATCCGATGACTGCAAACAACAGCTGGAAATTATTTGATCGAGTGGACAACACGGCCTCCCCCAATAAGTATTGGCAACGTGGCATATTATTACTTGTAAATGCTAAAATAAAGGGCGGGAAGTCAGTCTAGACAATCACCCGTACGCTTGTCGGTTGGAAGACTATTAAAAAAAATGATAAATAATAATTTAAGTATTTAATATAAAAAATTAATAAAAAAAAATTAATGACAATATTTTACAATTTTAGGAAAATTAATTTTAAAATTCTAAGTAAAATACTCCCTCCAATGGTTTTAGATGAAAGAAAGAAAAAAAAAAAAAGAAATCGTGTTTTTTTCTCATGTAAAAAAGATATGTGAAAGATTGTTTACCTAATTGGAAAGAACAAATCAAAGTCTACAGCCTAATGAGAAGCAGCCAAGCGGGACCATAGTTTTAAAAATTGGATGAACTGACCGCACAATTGAAAAAATTGACCTTGGGTAGCTCGAATTTTGTGAAATAATTGGTTATTATATTAAAATTTAAAATTATTTTTTACTTAAATTAATAATATTCATGATATTTTTAATATAAATTTTTTTTTAATATAAGTAATTATATATTAAAAATTTAAATAATATTTATATGAGTAATTTATATTAAAAATTTAAATAAATTTAAATCAATTTAATAATTTAAAATTTAATTTAAATAAAATTTTAATATTAAATTATTATTTTTATATTTAATATAAAAATTAATTTAAATTTTAAGATACATTAATTTTTTAAAAAATTTTTATTAATTTTTTTTTAAGTAATTAATTTAGTATCGATTTAAATATTATTTAATTTTTAAAATTAATAATTTAATTAATTATAAATCAATTTAATTAAATAATTTAATTAAATTTTAAAAATAATAAAAAATAAGTATACAATTTATTAATACATTATTTACTTCTAATGCAAATTATAAGATATTTTATCTTTTTTCATTTGAAATAAGTGTATCATCTATCCTGTATCCATTTGTTCAAATTTAAATTAAAACTTTTTGCGTATTCAAATTTAAATAATGTGGAAATGCACAACCTTTCTTCCTTAATTAAAACTGTGGGGGCTTGTTGTAAGGACCACGCACCGATGCACCATGGTCCAATTTTGATTTTCCATTTCTCCTACCATACAATTTGATCACTCGTGTACTTCAATAACTGTCAATCAAGAAAATTGTACAAGAAAACAAATTTGAACAAGAAAATAGGAAACAGATGCTTTGGTCCCATAGAAATAGAAACTTAAACAAATTTGAATATCTTAATATTTCCTCTATAAAGGACAAAACATTCTCCCATTTTTCTAAGCAATCAAGCTCAATTTAAAAAAAAAAAAAAAGTCTACGGTGGGTTGGATTGATTCTTTTGCTATGATCTTGCTAATGTATTATTGTTGTTTCTTTGGCAAATCTTATTTTTAACAATCTTATTAAAATATTCATTCTTTTAAAATTTTGATTAATTTTTTTATATTTAATTAATTTAAATATCTTTAAATTTTAAAATTAAATTAAATTAATAATTTAATTAATTAAAAATTAATTTTATTAAATAATTTAATTATATTTTAAAAATACTTATTAATAAGTATGCAATTGGTTGAGATGTTATCTGATGACTGCAAAACAGCTGGAAATTATTTGATCGAGTGGGCCTCCCCCAATAAGTATTGGTAACGTGGCAAAATGCAGGGCGGGAAGTCAGTCCAGACAATCACCCATACTTGTCAGTTGGAAGACTATTAATACTATTTGAAAGTTGCAACCATGACTACAAGTTTCGCTTTTTTTTCTCTCTCTTTTTTTTAGTTTACTTTTCTTTTCTTGTGGAACAGGATGATAACCACTTTGTCACCTATACATTATTATTTATATAAAATAATAATATAAAAAAATATTCTTAATAATTATAAATGATGAATAAAAAATATTTAGATAATTAAAAAATTTATAAAAATTAATTTAAGTATTTAATTTAAATTTTATTATTTTATTAAAAAAATAAATGATAATATATTACAATAATTACAAAGATTGAATTTGATAGACGGGAAGTTCCATATTTCCGCTACCAAGGCTTCCAACAGAACAAAAGAAACCTAAGTTTTTCGCAGGCGAGCTGTTTTGAAATGTGTCGACCTGCTTCCCTTGCGGCATAGGCCCTCTAAGATTGTTTTCAGAGAAGTAAGCGAGGGAGCTTTATTGTGCTAATCGCCGAGGCATCTACGAAGAGCCGAAGGAAATGATGCAGAATGGTCATAATCACGTGTGGGCAAGCATATAATAAAATCATTTCCCCTGTTAATCAAACAGTCCCGTTTGCCTGATTGTCAACTTCCTGTTTTAAATACCTAAACCAGCTTGCAAATTCCACCAATTAGTCTCAATTTTAATGTAAGTACTAAAATAAAATTTAAAATTTATGAAAATAATAAAAGTTTAATTTAATACAACGGAAGTATTGGAAGCAAAAACTAAATCTTAAACCAACAAAATTTCGACAGAATATACATATCATTATATCATTATGTTACGTAAAGATCCTCCGACTACAAAACGCGGACCACGACACCAACACCGGATATATTCACATTGAAAATTTTAGGACATTTACGTTGTTAAGAAATCAAATTGACACACAAAAATACTATAATTATAATTAAGTAATATAATTAAATTAAAAATTAGAATATATTATTTAATATTTATATATTATAGAAAATAAAAATAAAAATAAAAGAGAAAAACTGAAAATTGAAACCACCCAATATAAGTTACTAAGCTATATTTGTTGCTCTTTCTTTTTATTTTCAATGTAGGAGTTTTTGCCTTGATACTCACACTTACTTTTTTAACGGTGAAACGGTCCTCTGATCCTCTGTTCGCCAAATAGGGGAATCAAGCATTAAATTGTGGCAAGGACGAAGTCTGTATTTTTACTGTAATAATGTAGAGATTGACAAAGATTTAAATGATTGTAAGAAATAAATACTCTCTGAGAAGGTTAAAGGTAATAGAAATTTAAATAATAAAATTAAAAAATTTAAAAAATATTATTAAATTTTTTTAAAAAGGTAATATATTTGAAAAATAAAATAATAAAAAAAAATATAATACTTACTGTTTATATATTTAATAAAACAAACAAATTACAAAATATTTTTATTATATAATTTTTTATTTTGTTTAATTAAAATTAAAATTAATTAATATTTAAATTTAAAAATTTTAATTTTTAAAAAATAATTTTAATATTAGATAATATTTAACTTATATAACATGTCTGAAATCTAAATATAATAAAATAAAAAAACCAATCAACTTAAAAAAAAAGACACGGCCGACAGCATCCCTAAGAACCATTTGGCATGTTATCACCCGCAAAACAAGGCATTGACGGCAAGTCAGTAGACAATGACACATCTGTTGTCGTTGGAAGACTATCGCTATCTATATCTGTATCTGGAAATTGTCATCAGCATAGCATCTTTCATTTTTGCTCTGTTCTCTCGTCCGGGACCACAATTTTTGGCCTTTTTTTTTCTGTTTACTTTTCTTCCTATGTGGGACAGGATGGGAACAACGATACATAGTCTACCCACAATTATTGCAGCTTAACCACAAGTAAAAATATTTCTGATAACTTCAAATGATAAATAAAAATATTTAAATGTTTAAAAAATATCTATAAAAATTAATTTAATTATTTGATAAAAATATTTATATATATTATATTGTATTCTTCCATTATTAAAAAAAATTAACAATAACTTATTTTTTTTTATCATTTTAATGAAATCAAATTTTAAATTTTAAATAAAATAATCACTCTAATTATTTAAAAATTTAAGAAATATTAACTAAATTAGTTAATTTATTAATTTTTAAACCACTCGTACTTTTGTGTGAAGGACCAGTTCCGCTATCGGGATTATTTCCGCAAAACAACATCCCATGACCATCAACAGCTGGAAATTATCCGATTGAATGGACAAAATGGCCTCCCAATAAATGCAAACTGGGCCATATTATCACTTGTAAATAAAGGGCATTGACGTTGAATATAAGTCAGTCTAGACAACGACCCAACGGTTGTCATTGGAAGACAATCACTGTCTAAAAATTGCCATTAGGATCTTTCATTTTTTGCACTGATCTCTCGACGAGGACCACAGGTTTTGCCTCGTTTTTTTTTTCGTTTTTTCAGTTTACTTTTCTTCGTTGTGAGTCGGGATAGTAATGTCTTTGTCATCTAACCACTATTATTTTTGTAAAATGACATATAATAATATTTTAAATAATTATAAACGATAAAAAAAATTATTTAAATAGTTAAAAAATTAATCTAAATATCTAATAAAAATATTAATATATATTAAATTTTATTATTTTATTTTTAAAAATTGATAATAATATTTTTGTAATTTAAAGAAATTTAATTTTAAAATTTTAAATAAAATAGTTAATAATTTTTTTTAATATTTTTCTTACATGAGAAAATATTTGAAATGTTATTTACATATAATAAGGGTCATATTTTAAAAATTACTTGGAATCCACTCTAAAACCTAAAAAAAAAAAAATTAATAAATTAACTTTAAGTTTCATCTAATTTTGTAAAAAAATTAATTAAAATATTAAATTAAAATATTATTCTAGCTAGTTGATCTTCAATTAAAATAGTTATATATGTAAATTTTTGTTATAAAATAATTTATTTTTTTTAAAAAAAAGAATTATATATAATTATATTAATTTATTATTATTATTTATATATATATATATATTTTTAATTTTTTTTACAATATTTTATTTATTATTTTACAATATAAACAAAATAAGTAGATAATATTTTTTATTGATTTATTATATCTTTACCATATTTTTTGATTTTCAATTATTGATCATTGTGACTAGCAAAATAAAAAATTGTTACACATAATATTGATCCTAATTATGTGTATACAATTAAGTAAGTCTTGCCACAAGCTTTTATCGTGACAAAATAATAATAATAATAATAAAATATGATATATTTCAACTAAAAATATTTTAAATGTTAAAATTTAAATTTTTTTAACTAAAAAAAATTATAAAAAAACTTTATTATATATTTAAAATTTTTTAATTTTAATAACTAGATTAAAAGTTTAAATAATATTTATAATTTAATTGTAAATTTAGATAAAATTTAGTATTTAATAATAATTTAAATAAAGTTTTGATACTAAATTATAATTTTTCACATTTAATGCCAAAAACAATCCAACTATAAATTAAATATATTTTTCCAAGTTTTTTTGTTAGTTTCCATATTTTTTTTCACATTTAACTAATTTTTGAGTCTAAATTTTAGATATTGAAGAGAGATAAAGAAGCTAATATTACAACAAAGCTGTCTTCTAGTTAATTCAAGGAATTTTGTAGAAAAGAAATATATTGAAGTAGGAAAAGACAATCCATTAGGAAGAATATTTCCATTCTAGTTTGAAATTTAAATTACAATATCTTCTGGAGCGGTTCTCATGGTATGCAAGTGAAAGATTTACTAATTGGGTATAAGTTATTTCCTGAAAACAATGAATATTTGCATGTTGTAGATGTGATCCAAAATTGATTTATTAACCCCATCATCGCAAAAGAACTTGATGATGTTATTGGACTACCTAACAGCTAACGAAGATGCATTCTGAGCTTACCCTTTGGATATTAGATATCTAGCTTGTGGTACTTGTGCAGGCAAGCTTTTTGCCTTGGTCATGGTCATAGATTATTTGCTTTAGCGTCTATTGCAGCTATGGCAGGTACAACCTTCTTCTGCATGTCTTGGTCCAAACGTGGGAACCGCTTTGATCCTTCTTACTGTTTCTTATCTCTCTTGATATTTCATTAGCCGGCTGAGAATATTGAAGGGGTGCCAGATTTTGTGGTATTCAATCGTCCAGACAAACCAACCTATGCTGAGATCTAGTAAAAGATGAGAGCTTGAGTGTTGATAATTCTGCTTCCCATGGTTCCGTATGTTAGTTTTGCTAGCACGGTTAGCATTGTTAAAGTGGCCACCCAACTCCTAGAATAGTGCATCTTATTAAGGTGTGCCAATCACTACGACAGACAACAACTGGTAAAATGAAGTGTCCAAATCCAACATAACAAGCACATAGATTTCAGTATCCAAATCCAAAATAAAGTGTCTCATTAACGAATTTGACCAAGTTTAGAACCTTGAGTATGCTTTTTGCCGAGCAATGCACGAGGAATATGCTCCTCTTCAGTCATTGCAAACATTTTTGTCTGATCTTCATTGTATTTCCTTCGGCTAAGATCATCAACAATGTTCCAGAGAGATTGATAACACTTTGAAACTCCTAGTAGTCTTAATAGGTGACAAAATAGCATTTAGTATTTCGTGCTTCAACAGGGTAGGGAACTTAGATCACAAGCTATCAACGGTTAAAGCCCCCCGATTACACGGGTTCAATTCCTTTAACACATTTGTATTATCATTTATTTTAAGGTACAGTTGCTTGGCAAGGTTTAATTCATTCAGTGGATACAGGCCGTTGGACATAATATATGACAGTCACAAGAGTATGATCACTTTGGAAATTATTAAGTTAAAAAGGAAAAAATAAGCAACAGAACACATCTGTCTCTGCTTACCAATCTATCCCTAGTTCTCTAGTGAGGAAGAGTTGGTCAATGTACAGAATCACCTGCACAGATGCAGTGATGTAATTCTGCATTTCAATCTTTGCAGAGGTCTCTGTAGGGAGGGGAGAGGAAGAGGGGGAGGGATTAGAGAAAGCCAATCAATAAAACTAGAAATAGAAAAAGAGTCAAAATGCCTGTTTATTCTCTTTTGAGTAAAGGGAACCACTCAGACTTAGCTAGAGTAAAGCCAGTTATTGAACAAGTTTTTAGTGATGATTTTAGGTTTTAGGTATGCCCTTTGGAACACATTGAAAGACCATTATGAAACTAGTATTTGAAATGGTGAGAGAACTCACCATCTTCGTTGAGCTTCCTCAATAGTTGTGCTTTGGTAGGAAGGGCATACATCCCAGCAGCAACAGCTTTTCTGATAGCCCACCCATGGTGGGGAGCAAATACCTGTGCATAAGCCTTGGAAGCTGGGTCTCTCAAAGAATCACCCCTGCCATGGGATAGAAGGAAATGTTAACCTCCTCTTTTTGACTATAACCAGAACATATGAACTCCAACAGGACACTCAATCTCCTATTACTCATAATTGTGACTATATTCACTTACACTTAATACAAAATGAGAAGCTATTTTTTTTAGTATAAGTTTGACTTTAATTGGTAGCTAGTAGACAGCCAAAAAAGAGGTGGGAGGGGGGGGCAGTTAGCAGACAAAATTCAGCACAATCCAATATAGCAAACTAGTAATAAAATAGTGCTCTACAAGCAAAAAGCAGAAAAAGTAGTCAGATCGAGGTAATTTAGTAAAATAGTATTGCAATGCCATATCCAATCAGCAAACAGATGAATTATATATTGTCTAAATGAACAAACCTGATTCTAAAAGAGGACCAACCGCACCCCATCCAATTCTCTCAATTACAGGAAAAATACTGTGATCACCCTTTATGGTTTTAAAATTGTAGAGCTAATTCCTATTCCAAAATTCTTATGATCTCTAAAGAACTAAGATGCACATAGAGTTCAGATGTCTGTCACGTGCTTTTGGGTCAGAACATAGCCACGAGGGCTAGTCAGAACATAACCACAAGGGCCAGTCTCAGGCTCATTTGACATTGCATCATGGCTTTTATTTAAAACACTTCAAAAATAAAGGACAAATTAAAATCAAATCAGTTGACTTGTGGTTCACTGTTTTGCAATTTTCACAATTATTTCAACATCTACAAGAACATCACAAATTGCTTTTTTGGGTCTAATTTGTTTTTTCTTTTCTTATTACCAATCAGAACCACAAAACACAGACAATTACACTCAAAACAACACAAGGGTAAACCTATTCTGTGCTTCTCCATTTCCAGGTAGTTCAACATCATAGACTGATCCTCACTACCAAGATCAACTGCAAAGTTGAATTCAGAGAATTACCATATCCAGAGCCAGTTTGTGTTCTAGAATCTGTCCATAAAAAAGCAATGTCTTAGAACCTTAATCTAATTTTTCCCTCAGCCTAGTAGTGCATGTGATATAAAGTATTCCCCTCACAATTGTAGCCAATGGCAGCATTGCATATTTCAAAACCATTACAGGCAAATGATTCTTATATTGTCCTCAACAGACCTCTCTTTATCATCTAGCCAAACTAAAGGACGGTTAACTGGTCTTTTCTGATGATCAGCAACACTGAGATGGAGAATTATTTCCACATTTGCAATAAAAATTTGTCAAATTTACCCATAACTTATGTAGTTATTGCCATTTTTTCACCACCACAATACTACAGAACAGACAATTTTAACAAGTAGAAACAAATCACATAAAGCATTAAAGCAGCAATCCAGAAGATTTCCCAGAAAACAGTAGTCATTCACCTAGATATCTATAGGTGACTACAGGTTCGGTGAATATAATGCTTCCAACTAGAATCTTTCATGATATGAACCCAAGATGGTCCAGAGTGAGATCACATGGTACATTCAAATAAAAATTTAGGAAAGCCCAGCAGAATATCTAAAACACAGAGTGGTCCTTAACACCTGCTAGACCTGATTGCTTTTGTTACACATCAATGTTGGTCAACTAGGTCCATCAATGATTGTACGGAGAATTTCTGATCTGGATAGACCACAAATCTATAAAATTTGCTAAAGGGCATCACTCACGCACAACCTTTCTCTTGTTTTCCCCTGCAACTCAGTGGAGGTTACAATGGTGTAACTTTACCTTACCATTATACTTAAGGCTTGCCCTAAAATATTCAAGCTTTGCCACGCAACTCAAAAACCTAAGAGAGTTCACAGGCATTATACACCAAAGACACCGGACTTGAAGTCAAATTAAAGCATATAAACGTACTCTGTAGCAAGAATTTGTTCAAACACCATCATCACTTTAGTGTTCTCTTGTTTTCACAAAGAGGCTATAACAAGTGACCCTCGAGGTCACAATAGATTATCCTTGCTGTTACACTAGCTCATCCCTTAAATTTTCAAACTTTAACATTACAGTTTAAAAACGCAAAAGAATTAACAGGCATTACATACCAAGAACACTAATGAAATTGAAGGCAATAAAAGACATACGTTGTAGCAAGAATTTGCTCAAACAACACCTTAACCATGTCGAGGCCACGCTTAACCCGCAACAAATTCCTAGAATGGCTACCTGCTTTTCTCACACAATTCTCTTCCACATCTCTATCCAGCAAACGTTGCAATGTCACAATCGAATTTGATGCAACTCCAAGATCACGAACCTTTTTTCGGGGGAATTTCAAGAGAAACCCATTCATTAAACGAGATCGAATTAAGTATTGGAAATTCAGTAAAAGAAAAATCCAAGCGAAAAAAAAAAAAAGAAAGAAAGAAAGGTGGAACCTTAGCAACATAATCCATCTCGGCGAATTTGAAGGCGATGCCCAAGCAGCCGAAGAGAGGGGATACGAGGGAGCACGCGTGGGAGAAAGGCCCCACCTCCACTTCCGCCGCCGGCGCGTCGACGGCGTCCTCCAGCCCCTTGAATGCCTCCGCCATCTTTCTCAGTGGCTTCTCGCCGGCCCCCGCCATCGTAATATTCAATCTCTCACTATCTCTCTCTCTCCCTCTCTCTCTCTTCGGGGCTGCCTCTGGTCAATTTGGCGCCGTGGTCACGGAATGTTCTTTTGCAAATCAGTGACGCTGTTCGTTGATTCTTCCATTTGCATGGAGTGGGGCCCAGCACAGGAATTTCTATTTTTACCAGCCTATTACATGGAACCACGTTTAACTTGACATTTTTATCATGTTTTTTTATTAAGAAAATTTACAATCTGATTTTTTTTAATTTCGCTCAAAATAAAATTTGTAATTATAAAAAAAAAAATAAAAAATAAATAAAAAATAAAGAAATTATGTGATTAAAAAATTAAAGTAAATTAATAAAAATAATTTATATAATAATAATTTTTTATAAAAAATTATAATTTTTTAATGTGTAAAATTAAAATATTTTTTTTATTTATAGTTAATTTATTAAAATTATATTTTAAAATTAATAAAATTAATTTAAATAATTAATTTATAATTTATATTAAATAAATAATAATTTTTTTAATATTTTAAAAAAAATAAATATTTAAAATTATTAATTAATAGTCAAATTAATTATAAAAAAATTATTTAATTTATAATAATATATATAAAATCAATATTAAGTTTGTCTCTAATTTTAATTATTTAATTTAATTTTTTTAATAAATATTTATTTTAATTTTTTAATAATTCATGTAAAGTAAAATAAGGTGATAAAAAATAATAATAAAATTTTATTTTAAAAAAAAAAAGAAAATTGATTTCTCATCCTAAAATGATTAGCCTTTATCAAGAGTCTCCCTTTGGTTTTGTTGATTTTTCAAGCTAAGTACGTTCCGTTCAATCCAGGATTGGAATGACTGATCAATGAGACTCTGATTCCACTACCGGCTGACTGAACTGGACTGATCCAGAGAGCTCAGATCTAGGTTAAAAAATTAATTTTAAAATTTTTTTTTTAATATTATATAATATTTAACTTATATCTAAATATAATAAAATAAAAAAACCAATCAACTTAAAAAAAAAAGACACGGCCGACAGCATCCCTAAGAACCATTTGGCATGTTATCACCCGCAAAACAAGGCACTAACGTTGACGGCAAGTCAGTAGACAATGACACAACTGTTGTCATTGGAAGACTATCGCCGTCTATATCGGTATCTGGAAATTGCCATCGGCATAGCATCTTTCATTTTTGCTCTGTTCTCTCGTACAGGACCACAAATTTTGGCCTTTTTTTTTCTGTTTACTTTTCTTCCTATGTGGGACAGGATGGGAACAACGATACATAGTCTACCCACAATTATTGCAGCTTAACCACAAGTAAAAATATTTCTGATAACTTCAAATGATAAATAAAAATATTTAAATGTTTAAAAAATATTTATAAAAATTAATTTAATTTTTTGATAAAAATATTTATATATATTATATTGTATTCTCTCATTAAAAAAAGTAACAATAATTTATCTTTTTTTTTATCATTTTAATGAAATCAAATTTTAAATTTTAAATAAAATAATTACTCTAATTATTTTAAATTTTAAGAAATATTAACTAAATTAGTTAATTTATTAAATTTTAAACCACTCGTACTTTTGTGTGAAGGACCAGTTCCGCTATCGGGATTATTTCCGCAAAACAACATCCCATGACCATCAACAGCTGGAAATTATCCGATTGAATGGACAAAATGGCCTCCCCAATAACTATTGGCAACTGGGCATATTATCACTTGTAAATAAAGGGCATTGACGTTGAATATAAGTCAGTCTAGACAATGACCCAACGGTTGTCATTGGAAGACAATCACTGTCTAAAAATTGCCATTAGTATCTTTCATTTTTTGCACTGGGACGAGGACCACAGGTTTTGCCTTTTGGTTTTTCGTTTTTTCAGTTTACTTTTCTTCGTTGTGATTCGGGATAGTAATGTCTTTGTCATTTACCCACTATTATTTTTGTAAAATGACATATAACAATATTTTAAATAATTATAAACAACAAAAAACAATTATTTGAATGATTAAAAAATTAATCTAAATATCTAATAAAAATATTAATATATATCAAATTTTGTTATTTTATTTTTAAAAATTGATGATAATATTTTTGTAATTTAAAAAAAAATTAATTTTAAAATTTTAAGTAAAATAGTCAATAAATTTTTTTAAAATATTTTTCTTACATGATAAGATATTTGAAATGTTGTTTAAGTATAGTAAAAGTCATATTTTAAAAATTACTTGGAATCCACTCTAAAACCTTAAAAAAAAAAATTAATGAATTGACCTTGAATTTGATCTAATTTTATAAAAAAATTAATTAAAATATTAAATTAAAATATTATTTTACCTAATTGATCTCCAATTAAAATAGTCATATATGTGAATTTTTGTTATAAAATAATTTATTTTTTTAAGTAAAAAATTATATATAATTATATTAGTTTATTATATTTATATATATATATATGTTTAAATTTTATTTTTATAATATTTTATTTATTATTTTATAATATAAAAAAAAAAAGTAAGTAGATAATATTTTTTATTGATTTATTATACTTTTACCATATTTTGATTTTGAATTATTGATGGTTGTGACTAGCAAAATAAAAAGTTGTTACATACAATATTGATCCTAATTCTGTGTATGCAATTAATTAAGTCTTACCACAAGCTTTCATCATGACAAAATAATAATAATAATGATAATAATATATGATATATTTTAATTAAAAATATTTTAAATGTTGAAATTTAAATTTTTTTTAACCAAAAAAATTTGTAAAAGACTTAATTATATATTAATTTTTTTAATTTTAATAATTAGATTAAAAGTTTAAATAATATTTATAATTCAATTGTAAATTTAGATAAAATTTAGTATTTAATAATAATTTAAATAAAATGTTGATACTAAATTATAATTTTTCACATTTAATACCAAAATCAATCCAACTATAAATCAAATCTATTTTTCCAAGTGTTTTTGTTAGTTTCCATATTTTTTTTTTTTTTCACATTTAACTAATTTTTGAGCAATTTAAATATTGTATAAATTTTAAATTAAATTAAATCAATAATTTGATTAATTATAAATCAATCTAATTGAATTATTTGATTATTTTTAAAATTTTTAATTAATAAGTATGTAATTTGTTGTGATGATACTTGCTCTATAATACAAATTATGAGACTTTTTGTCTCTTTTCATTGGAAGAAATAATGTATTTGATATTAGTATTAATTTGTTCAACCATATTTGACTATGAAATTATGAAAAATAGTAAAATAAATTAAATTTAAATAAACAAAATCATATTTGAATAATTATTTAAATATATTGTAATATTATTAAAATTTAAAATATTTTCATATAATTTTTATCATTTAAGTAAATATTACTTAAAAATTTAAAAATAAATAAAAAATATATCATATTTAAATAAAAAATATTTAATTTAAATAATTATTTTAAAAAATTATATTATTATTTAAATTTGTAATTTTTTTTATTCATATTTACTTTTATTTTTATGTGGAAGGGAATAGTAACAATCATTTTTAATCTTCTCATAATTATTTTTATAAAATCACATGTAAAAATATTTTTTATAACAAAAAAAATTAAGTAAAAATTTTTTAAATGATTTAAAAATATTATAAAAATTAATTTAATTATTTAATAAGAACATTGTTATATATTATTTTTTTATTTAAAAAATAATAATAATTTAAAATTTTTTTTACTATTTTAGTGAAATTAATTTTAAAATTCTAAATAAATTTATTATTTTAATTTTTTAAAAAATAAAAAAATATATTATAAAATATTATGACACCTTAGTATCTTTTTATATATATATATATATATATATATATATATATATATATATATATTTATTATATTTTAAATTTATGATATTTGTGCGTTACAATTATTTCTACAAGACAGCATCTGATGACTACAAAACAGCTGGAAAATATTTCATCGAGTGGACAACACGGCCTCCCCCAATAGCTATTGGCAACGTGGGCATATTATTACTTGTAAAGAAAAAAATTTTAGATGAAAGAAAAAAAAAAGTTGGTGTTTTTCTCACATAAAAAGATATGTGAAAGATTGTTTACCTGGAAAGAACAAATCAAAGTGTCCAACCTAATGAGAAGACGACTAAGCGAGACCAATTTAGTTAATCGCCATTTTTTCTCTACCACAATAATACAGAACAGACAATTTTAACAAGTAGAAACAAATCATATAAAGCATTAAAGCAGCCATTCACCTAGATATCCATGGGTAATACAATGCTTCCAAACTAGAATCTTCCACGATATGAACCCAAGACAGTCCAGAGTGAGATCACATGGTACATTCCAATAAACATTTAGGAAAGCCCAGCAGAATATCCAAAACACAGAAGGGTCCTTAAGCCCACTAGACCTCATCACTTTTGTTACACATCAATGCTGATCAAATAGGTCCACCAATGATTGTATGAAGAATTTCTGATCTGGATAGGCCACAAATCCACAAACTTTGCACACAACCTTTCTCTTATTTTCACAATCCCGCCACTCAGTGGGGGTTACAATGGAGTAACTTTACCTTACCGTTATACTTAAGGCTCGTGCTTAAATATTCGAGCTTTCCAATGCAACTCAAAAACCTAATAGAATTCACAGGCATTGTACACCAAAAACACCGGGCTTGAAGTCAAATTAAAGCACATAAACATACGCTGTAGTAAGAATTTCCTCAAACAAGTGACCCTCTAGGTCACAATAGATTATCCTGGCAGTTACACTAAGCTCATCCCTGAAATTTTCAAACTTTAACATTACAGTTTAAAAACCCAAAACAATTAACAGGCATTACATACCAAGAACACTATATGAATTGAAATCAAACGAAGGCAATAAAAAACATACGTTGTAGCAAGAATTTGCTCAAACAACACCTTAACCATGTCGAGCCCACGCTTAACCCGCAACAAATTCCTAGAATGGCTACCTGCTTTTCTCACACAATTCCCTTCCACGTCTCTATCCAGCAAGCCTTGCAATGTCACAATCGATTTCGCTGCGGCTCCAAGATCATGAACCTTTTTGGGGATGAAATTTCTAGAGAAACCCGAAATCGAATTAAGCACTGGAAATTCAGGAAAAGAAAAATCCAAGCAAAAAGAAAGAAAGAAAGAAAGAAAGGTGGGATCTTGGCAAAATAATCCATCTCGGCGAACTTGAAGGCGATGCCCAAGCAACCGAAGAGAGGGGCTACGAGGAAGCACGCGTGGGAGAAAGGCCCCAACTCCACTTCCGCCGCCGGGGCGTCGACGGCTTCCGCCAGCTCTTTGAATGCCTCCGCCATCTTTCTCAGCGGCTTATCCGGCCCCCGCCATCCTAATTTTCAATCTCTCCCCCTCTCTCTCTTCGGGGCTGGCTCTGGTCAATTTGGTGCTGTGCTCACGGAATGTTCTTTTACTGCTCAGCGACCCTGTTCGTTGATTCCTCCGTTTGCATGGAGTGGGGCCCAACAGAAGAATTTCTATGTTTACCAGCCTATTACATGGATTCACGTTTAACTTGACATTTTTACCATTTTTTTATTAAAGAAAATTGTAATCTGTTTTTTCGCAGTTCTGTTCAAAATAAAATTTTTAATCATAACAAAAAAAATGAAAACGTTAAGAAAAATATTAGAGAATAAAGAAATTATGTGGTAAGAAAATGAGAGTGAATTGATAAGAATAATGTATATAATAATAATTTTTTAAAAAAAATTAAAATTTTTTTAAGGTGTATAATTAAAATATATTTTTTTATTTTAATTTAATTTTTTTTCTTTTAAAAATTATACTTTAAAATTAATAAAATTAATTTAAATGAAAAATTTGTAGTCTACATTAAATAAATAGTAGATTAGTTTTTTAAAATGTCATCAAGGGAGAATAAACAGTAAAAATTATTACTCAATAGATAAATTGATCATAAAGGAAATTATTAAATTCACAATAACACACATAAGATCAACTTTAGGTAGTCTATCCCAAATTTTAATTACTTAATTTGACTTTTTTTTTTTCTCACGGATACTTATTTTGATTTTTTTAATAACTCATGATGAGTTCACTTTGAGAATATCAAAACAAATCACCAATCACCCCTATGAGTAAATTATGTGCTGATATAATTGTTGCATGAGGACAAACTATTAAGTAATGTCTTTTTAATCATGTAAAGTAAAATAAAATGAATGAAAAATAATAATTAAATATTATTTTTTTTAAAAAAAAAAAATTCTCCATCCTAGAATGAATAGTCTTTGGCAAGAGTTTCCCTTTGGTTTTGTTGATTTTTAAGAACTCCAAATCTTCTTAAGATTCTTCTGCTTGATGAGATGATCTCTCATATGCCAAACACACCATTATTCCCTCATCACTTCTTCTACATCTTTCTTTGCCAACCAAAGTTGGGGTTTGTTCTACTCCTTCCTATCAATTTGGTCTCATATCATTTACTTAGCAAATAGCATTCTTGGGAGAAGGATTAGATGTACCCACAGCTGTCTAACAATTCCAAATTATTTATTTTGGAACCATAACTGTCCATACAATGAGTAATTTTTGAATGTCACAGTTGTAAATTTTCCTATAGAAATAAATCGTCTTGTTTCAAGGTCAATTATGTGCTATTATGATTGCAACTCAAGAAGAAAATGTTTTGAGGACAAATTATTAAGTAATATATATATATATATATATAACTTATTCATTATGTATAGTAAAATAAGATTAATGAAAAATAATAACAGAATTTTGTTTTTTCTTTTAAGAAAAAAAAAATTCCCCCATCTTGGAATGGGTAGCATTTGGCAAGAGTTCCCGTTTGGTTTTGTTGATATTTAAGAACTCCAAATCTTCTTAAGTTCCTGAACCAACAATAACAACGAGGCAAGGTACCAAACAGGGTTTAGTGCATCATTTCTGCTTGAATGTGGGTTCAATAAGATGTCAAGTATAATTATGCCAGTGAAATATGCACAGAGCCAAGTAAAGATTTTGTCTTGGGTATGAAAGCTTGCATATTTTGTTGATAATCAATATGAAAAATTCCAGCTTGTTAATTGCTGGTTTCATTTCTTGCCGGAAACAAGCATTCTAAGGATACGAGGGTGCGTGTCTTTTCAGGTTATTCTTCTGTTTTCTCAAGGTTGAGATAGTTATAAGTCTTCCTTTCCGTGGTGGGTCATAAATAAGGATGATAGCCATGGCTTAAAATCGACACCTAGCAGTTTTAGACAATAAGATGCCTTCTAGTTTAGATTGAATGTGATATTTTTCCTGGCAATGCCTGTACTCTCTCTCTCTCCATGCGTGTTTGAAGGCATAATCACTTCACAACTTTCAAGAATAGCAATACTGCAACTCATGATCTAATTATGATGCTTATTGATTGGCTACATGTTCTATCCTGTACTCTCCGATGCTGTCCATAATTCTAGTTATGGAAAAGGTTAGTTGATTGCCTTGTTCCACTTACTTGACCAATCAAGTCCGGATTTCTCTTTTTTCCATCCTTGATTAATTGAAGAAGTGTTTCCTGTCGTTGGGTCACTTCACGATTTGAATCTTCTTCCTTCTCTTGTTAAGAAAAAGAATCTGAGCTGTTTTATTTCATATAACTCATTTCTGTACCTTGCACGAATGGTTCCGAGTATTTGAATTGACATTTAGTTCAACTCATATGACAGGAACTTTACCGAAAGAAATTTCATTATGGTTTCATTCTCCTCCAAAATCATGGCTAGGGCTCCAACTTTATTGCTTTGCATTTTACGGATCGGGGAATATATACTGTTACATTGGGAGATTAAGAAGCCCCGGCCAGAAGAACACAGAAAAGTATTCTTGAGTGAAAGCATCCAAAATCATGGCTACGGCTCAGTCATGACGACGAGGAAGTCTAAAATCTCGTCGTACTGTTGTTTCTTTCCTTTGTTATTCAACGAAATTTGGTACGAAATTTCTCGCTTCAATTGACGCTGGTGTATGCATGTAAGCTAATCGAGTTGCATTAATTATCTTCATCGCATTCCAATTCAAACAAAACTGCTTTGGCAATGGGCCTGAAAAATTGTTCTGAGAGAGGTCAACAATGCGCAACACGGAGAAACTGAATTCCGATTGATCACTGAGTATGCCATTGAACCGATTAGACCGTATAACAAGAATTTCAACTACTGAAGTACTGCCAAACAAATGGGGAAAGCATCACTTATTTGGTTGTTTCCAAGATCCAAACACTAACTTTTTGCAATTTGTGGATGATTTTGGTACCTTCCCTTCTAATTCATTACTTCCCAGCATAATCTCACGGGCCAACAAATGCAGACCCAATCCATCAAAAGAGTCCAAACCCACGACCAAAAGCCCAAAGCACCTAGAAAGATTCTTTAACATATTCTCTGTACATAATTTTAGAATGTAATATTTCTTATCATATTCCTTGTAAATATCTAGGATAGAAATGTTTTAGATCCAAGGCCAAGAGCTATATATACCCCAAGTCTCATTCATTTGGAACATCAAGCAATCAAGCATAAATCTAATCTCACCTTCTCTAAGCCTCTCTCTAAATCCTCTTTACTTTGCTCTCTCTGTCTAGGCTTACTAACAACTTTCCCTTGAAGTTGTCTAGTGCCGCGCGGGTTTAGAGTGTCCGTAAACTCATCCCGTGATAGTTGGTATCAGAGCCTTGGTTGCTATCGTTCAGCACCAAAGATGGCTTCCGTCAACGAAGTTTGTGTGGAGGAGCAAAGCCGTGGTCGAGAGGAACAATGCACCTACATCACAAAGCGCGGTAAATCAAAGACTGCTCTAATGTAGGCCTTGGAGTTCCGTGTTGCAGAGTCGGAGAAGAACTTCTCAAGGATTGAACCAGCCCTTGAGGAGCAGGCTGCCCGAATTGACAACGTGGAGACAGAATTCGAGGAAGTCACTCGCGTGGTGAAATCCACCCTTCGGGAGATCAGTCAATTCTTCAAGCGGGATTTTGACGACATCCGACGAGAGGTATGTAATGATCATTCCTTTACTAAAGTTGAGTTACGAGACCTTAGACATGAGGTAGATGATGTTCGTGCTGATTACAAACAAGCCATTGTCAATGGCTTATGTTCCACCGGCACCACCAACTTTGGCATAATCCAAGTGCCTAAGCCGGCTACCTACAATGGCACTCGCAATGCTACGGAAGTAGAGAACTTCCTCTTTGGCTTAGAACAATACTTCGAAGCCAAGTTTGTTTGAGATGATGCAGCTAGGATCTGCACTGCCCCCACATTCCTGCGAGATGCCGCTCAACTATGGTGGCGTCACAAGCACGGTGACGTTGGCAAAGGTATTTGCTCGATTGACACTTGGGAGGACTTCAAGCGGGAGTTAAAGAAACACTTCTACCCAAGCAACACTGAGAAGGAAGCTCGAGGTCGTCTTAGATGATTAAAGCAAGGAGGGACCATCTGTGACTACGTCAAGGAGTTCACCACCCTCATCCTTGAGATTGAGGACATGTCTGACAAAGACTCTCTCTTCTACTTCATGGATGGATTAAAAGATTGGGCTAGAGTTGAACTAGAGAGACGTAATGTGCAAAGCTTGGATGACGCCATTGCTGCTGCCGAGTCTCTCGTGGAATACAACACCCAAACCAAGGAAAAACGATCTAACCAGGGTAAAAGTGGGGGAGAGAAACCCGGACGCAAGGAGCAAAGGTCCAAGGATAAAGGGAAGGTCAAAACCTCGTCACATGGTGAGTGGCATGATCAACGTAAGTCCGATTCTCCCAAACCAAAAAGTCCATGTTTTATTTGCAATGGTTCCCATTGGATGAAGGATTGCCCCAAGCGCAAGACCCTCAACGCCATCATGAGCCAGTTTGAAGATGACTCTGCACAAGATGAGCAAGGTCAATCCGAGATGGGATCACTTCGAATCTTGGCAACCATGAAGGGGAAAAGCACACAACCCCATGTCGACCATAAGGGTTTGCTATACGTTCAACTCACCATCAACGGGAAGCAATCTAGAGCCATGCTAGACACTGGAGTTCCCCACAACTTCATTTCCATGGAGGAGGCCAAACGGCTTGGCCTCAAGCTGACAAGTAAGGGTGGAACCCTTAAAGTAGTAAACTCCCCAGCAAAACCAATTGCTGGCATTACTAAAGGTGTTCCCACAACTCTTGGTGCATGGAAAGGAAGCATTGACTACTCCGTAGTCCCCATGGATGACTTCCAAGTGGTGTTAGGCATGGAGTTCTTCGATAAGGTACAAGCCTTCTTATTCCCAGCTTCCAATTCACTCGGAATACTAGAGGGAGGAAGGGCTTGCACCATCCCTGCGAAGCATGCTCAACGGTTGGAGGATCAGGCCTTATCCGCATTACAATTCAAGCGAGGTATGAAATCTGACCCCAGCTACCTTGGTACCATCCGTGAACTCAACGATGGGGATGTCAGCCCCAGGGTCGCCTTGCCTACTGAGGTGGCACAAGTCCTTGAAGAGTTTAAGGACGTCATACCACAAGAGCTGCCAAAGAGACTCCCACCTAGGCGAGAGGTGGATCATGAAATCGAGTTGGAGCCGAATGCCAAGCCCCCTGCCTTGGCACCCTACCGCATGGCACCACCCGAATTGCAAGAGCTACGCAAATAGCTCCATGACTTGTTGGATGTAGGCTACATCCAACCCTCAAAGTCCCCTTACGGTGCCCCAGTGCTCTTCCAAAAGAAGAAAGATGGAAGTCTCTGCATGTGCATCGACTACCGAGCATTGAATAAGATCACCATAAATAACAAGTATCCGATACCGCTGATCTCGGATCTCTTTGACCAGCTTGGTGATGCACGATGGTTCTCAAAGCTAGACCTACGCTCGGGGTACTACCAAGTACGCCTTGCAGCTGGAGACGAGCCCAAGACAGCATGCGTGATGAGGTATGGCTCTTTCAAATTCTTGGTTATGCCATTTGGTCTCACCAATGCACCAGCAACCTTTTGCACGCTTATGAATAAGCTATTCCATCCCTTCCTCGATCGATTCGTGGTGGTATACCTAGACAACATCGTGGTGTATAGCAAGACACTCGATGAACACTTGCAACACCTACAACAAGTCTTCCAAGTGCTACATGACAATGAACTCTACGTTAAGAGAGAAAAGTGCTCATTCGCCACACAAGAGGTAGAGTTCCTTGGCCACCGCATTCGGGATGGACAGCTAATGATGGATCTAGTAAAGGTAAAAGCCGTCATGGATTGGGAGCCACCAACCAGAATTCCGGAGCTACGATCTTTCCTTGGTCTAGCCAACTACTAACGTCGGTTCATCAAAGGATACTCAGCAAGGACGACACCCTTGACCGACCTATTGAAGAAGGATCGTGCATGGAAATGGACAGAACAATGTCAACATGCCTTTGATGGTTTAAAGAAAACCATCTCCGAGGAGCCGGTCCTTAGCCTTCCACACCCGAGTAAGGCCTTTGAGGTACACACTGATGCTTCTGACTTTGCCATTGGAGGTGTTCTTATGCAGGATGACCACCCCATTGCCTTTGAAAGCCGGAAGTTAGACGACACGGAGCGCCGCTACACCGTGCAAGAGAAGGAGATGACAGCCATTGTCCACTGCCTACGGACATGGCGACATTACCTACTTGGCTCACACTTCTCTATCCTAACCGACAATGTGGCTACAACTTACTTCCAAACCCAAAAGAAGTTAAGCCCGAATCAAGCTCGGTGGCAAGATTTCCTTGCCGAGTTCGACTACCAGCAGAAGTACAAGCCAGGCAAGGCTAACGTGATAGTCGATGCACTTAGCAGGAAAGCGGAGCTTAGTTCGTTAACTCTTAGTTGACCGGAGGGCCTTCTCATCTCTCGCATCAAGGAAGGCATAGACAAGGACCCCAAGATGCAAAACCTTGTCAAACTAGCTCGTAAAGGTAAGACTCGACGATATTGGGAAGACAATGGGCTACTTTTGACCGTCGGCAACTGAATCATGGTTCCCCGGTACGGGAACTTAAGGAGGGAGATCATGAAAGAGTGTCATGATACTCGGTGGGCAGGACATCCTGGTGTTGCACGCACCCTTGCCCTTCTCCAATTCGCCTACTATTGGCCACAAATGCGGGATCACGTGGAAGCATACGTTCGGACATGCCTTGTTTGCCAGTAAGACAAGGTCGATCTACACCACCCTGCAGGTCTTTTGGAACCCTTGCCAATTGCCGAAAGACCATGGCAATGCTTGTCCATGGACTTCATCATGGCCTTGCCCAAGTCTGAAGGTTATGGGAGCATCATGGTGATCGTAGATCGATTCAACAAGTATGCTACATTCATTCCAGTTTCTTGGGACTGCACCGCAGAGGAAGCTGCCCGCGCTTTCCTCAAACACATCATCAAACTTTGGGGAGTACCGTGCAACATTGTAAGCGATCGAGACCCATGTTTCACTGGAAGGTTCTGGACAGAACTCTTCAAACTCTTGGGGACCGATCTCAACTTCTCCACCAGTTTCCATCCCCAAAGTGATGGCCAAACTGAACGTATCAACGGATTATTGGAGCTATATTTGAGGCACTACGTAAGTGCCCATCAACAAGATTGGGCCAAGTTGATTGATGTGACTCAATTTTCCTACAATCTCCAGAGGAGCGAGGCCACAGGTAAAAGCCCCTTCGAGATTGTTACCGGCCAACAGCCCATGACACCACATGCCATGGCCTCCACATACAACGGCAAGAGCCCTATGGCACATCAAATCGCCAAAGAATGGCACGAGCAAGCCGATATTGCCCGGGCTCACCTAGATAAAGCCGCTCGCAAGATGAAGAAATGGGCGGATCACAAACGGAGGCACATTGAGTACCAGAAGGGAGACAAAGTGCTTGTCAAGCTACTCCCACAACAATTCAAGTCCTACCGTAAGATCCATAAAGGGCTAATCCGAAGGTATGAAGGGCCTTTTTCAATCATAAAGCGCATTGGGAGAGTCTCTTACCAAGTCCAACTTCCGCCCAACCTCAAGATCCATCCTGTCTTCCACGTGAGTTTCCTCAAGCCATACCACGAGGACATGGAAGACCCTGAAAGGAACAAGTCCAAACGAGCACCAACGGCTGTTACCACCGCCTTCAACAAGGAAGCGGAGAGCATTCTTGCAGATCGAAGGATCCGAAAAAGGGGTGTACCCAATTATACAGAGTACCTTGTGAAATGGAAGGGACATCCTCACGAGGAGGCCAGTTGGGAACGAGAGGATACACTATGGCAATTCCCCGACGAAATCCAGTGCTACAAAGACAAAGCAACGACGAGGACGTCGCCGAATTAAGTGGGGGAGAATGTCACGGGCCGACAAATGCAGACCCAATCCATCAAAGGAGTCCAAACCCGCGACCAAAGGCCCAAAGCACCTGAGAAGATTACCTAGCATATTCCCTGTACATAATTTTAGAATATAATATTTTCTAGTATATTTTTTGTAAATATCTAGAATAGGAATGTTCTAGATCCAAGGCCAAAGGCTATATATACCTCAAGCCTCATTCATTTGGAACATCAAGCAATCAAGCATCAATCCAATCTCTCCTTCTCCAAGTCTATCTCTAAATCCTCTTTACTTTGCTCTCTCTCTCTCTCTAGGCTTACTAACAACTTTCCCTTGAAGTTGTCTAGTGCCGCGCGAGTTTAGAGTATCCGTAAAACTCATCCCGTGACGCTAAGCTCCTTCAAGTTGCAGGCATTTGGATGCATGGGAGGAATTCTACCATGAAAATTATTGCCATCAAGGACCAGTCCTTCAAGCGTGGCACTTAAACTCCCAAAACATGGAGAAAGCACGCCACTGAGACTGTTGTTGGATAAATCAAGATAAACAAGATTATTGAGTGTACAAAATTGCCATGGGATTTCACCTGTGAAATTGTTTCCTTTCCCAGGTACAACCTGATTGTTGGCGGAGGTATTGGAAGTGAACCTGGTAACATGTTCAACCGGAAGTCTAGAAAGAGAAGTTGAGTCCACGTAAAAACACGTGGAGGTTGTTCAAAGCCTGTGAGGAAGTTTCCTGAAAGGTCCAAAAGCTTTAGAGTGTCTTGACTGATGTTCCACATCCATATAGGTATTATGCCTTCAATTTGGTTGTCGGATAATAACAACATCTCCAAGCGATCTTGATGGTGCAGGAAGAGTGGAAAGTGACCTAAATTGCACAAGTCCCAAAGCAACCAACTTTCGATAATTAGTGTTAGGGATAGACTCGGCGGGAAATGAAAACATGTTGCCTGATAAGTACAGTTCGGTCAAGCTTTCCAGCTTCAAAAATCGATCCAACTCTATTGTGCCACTCATGTTATTAGAACCAAGCTAAAGTTGTTGAAGACTACCCAGTTGGAAGATTGAGGCTGGAATGGGTCCCTGTAACGTGTTGTTTGTTAGACTTAAACAGGTCAGGTGGAACAATTAAGAGATTGAATACGGAATCACCCCTTGCAATTCATTGTCATCAAGCGACAAAACAGATAATTGAGTCATCCCTAAAAAGCCAAGATGGGATTTGACCAAATATTTGACAGTCAAGCAGAAACAATTCTTTAGGTTGAGTAAGATTGTCAATATAGGGGGGGAATCTGGCTATGAAGTTGAACACGCTTAAGACCCAGAAGAATGAGTTTGCTCTGCCTACCAAGCCATGACAGCGAAGAAACATTCGGAACCTCAAAAGGATTTCCGTCAAGGCCGAAGTGAACAAGCTCTGTGAGATTTTCAAATGAAGCGGGAATTTTTCCAAACAAGTTGCTGTCTAGAGTATCAAAAAATTGCAAGGAACGGAGGTTTCCAAATGAGGCTGGTAGCTCTCCCTTGAAACTTGTTTTTGAAAGATCCAATCTCAGAAGTGGACTAGTTGAGTTAAATTCAGGTAAATAATCACTCAGATCATTTTCTCTCACATTAAGAAATTTTAGATTTGGCAGTTGGAAAACCGCTGCAGGAAATTCACCGAACAACTCGCAACGTGGCAAAAAAAATGATGTTAAAGAGGATAAGTTGGCCAAGGAAACAGGCATAGTGGACGGTATGTATAAGCCATCGAGATGAAGAACTTCTAGGCGGATCAGGTTCTGCAATAACATTGGAAAATCCAGCCTCTTAAGCACTAATTGAACAGCGGAAGAGACATTAAGGGATAAATCAAGGGAAACCAACTTTGGCAATTTTGAAATATTTGATGGGATTGGGCCAGAAAATGCAGAATAGGAAAGGTTAAGATAGATTAGCTTGGATAGATGGCCAAAACTTGGTGGTATTTGCTACGGATTAAAATCGTTGTCAGCAAGATTAAGCCAACGGAGGTGAACAAGACGGAAGAGACTACTGTTGGAGTTGATGGAGCCATGGAGATAGCTGCTACTAAGGTCCAAACCGATCACATGACCGTGATATTATCACACTCGACGCCATCCCAGGTGCAGCAATCACCATGTCCGCCTTGGAGACTCCACGATTGATCTTTGGATACGCCAAAGTACTGTCAGAGGCAGAGCTGCTTATTATGAAGCCTTGTTTGAACTGCAGGAGGGCAAGGCGGTCATGACCCTGGCAGAACGGATGACTCCAAAAAGAGGCGGCTGAATTAACAGAAACATTATGAAGAAATGAAGACAAGAAGAGCAAGAAGCTTAAGATAATGCACATGGGGAGAACTAAAGGTGATTTCACGTCTGATGTGTTTTTGCGCCGCTGTTTATTTACGAGAGTGGGTATTGATTGCAATTTATAGACACTATGTGAGAAATGGTTTAGTCATTATACTCTGGAAATAAATTATGGTAAGAATGAAGCTAAATTTGTATAATAATAGTATAAAATTAGATAAAAATTTAAATGATAAAATTAGAAGGCCAAAAGAAAATGATGAAGGATATGCTGGAAGTCAGTCTGTCATTTATTTAAGACATCTATCTCTTATTTTCTTGTTCAAATTTATTTTTTAATTTTATTTTTTTGTTCAAATTTGTTTTCTTGTGTAATTTCTTGACGACGGATACTGAAGGCAATGACCCATGCAGTTGTCATTTGAGACTATACCACTATCCGAAAATGGCCATTAGGGTCTTTTATTTTTTGCGCCGGTACCAGGAATTTCGCCCCCACCCCCACCTTGATTTTTTTTTCAGTTACTTTTCTTTCCTTGTGGGACGGGATAACAGCCACTTTGTCCCTTATCCCCTATTGTTTCTACGAAACAATTTATAAAAATATTTTTAATAATTATAAATAATAAATAACAATTAGTCATATAACTAAAAAAATTTTATAAAAATTAATTTAAGCATTTAATAGAGATATTGACTTATATTATATTTTGTTATTTTATTTAAAAAATTAATGATAATATATTTGTAATTTTAAAAAAAATTAATTTTAAAATTTTAAGTAAAATATTCACTTTAATATGTAAAAAAAAAAAAAAAAAAGTGTTTTTCATTTGAAGAAATTTGAAATGTCGTTTGCTTCGATGGCAAAAAAACAAATCAAAGTGTACGGCCCAATGAGAAGAAGCTAAGTGGCAAGGGCTATAATTTTAAAAATTAGGGCTAATCCAATGTAAAATTAAAAAAATTGATGGTCCAATAAGAAGAAGCTAAGTTGCAAGGGCTATAGTTTTAAAAATTAGACGTAATCGAATGTAAAATTTAAAAATTTAATGACCTGAACTTAAGGTATTGTGTAATTTTAAAAATTTTTTGGTTAAAATATTAAATTAAAAAATTATTTTATCTAACATCTAATTAAAATAATAAATTATTTAAATTTTTGTTTAAAATAATTTTTTATAAAAAATTATAAAAAATTATATTAATTTAATATAATTATTTAAATTTATATAATGTATTAAATTTTATTTTAAAAATATTTTATTTATTATTTTATAATATAAACAAAATAAATAATTTTTTTATTAATTTATATCTAATTTTATTTTAAATTTAAATTATATATCGTTAACACTAATAAAATTAAAAATTATTGCTTATAAAATAAATTTTAATTCTCCGAACACAATGAAGCAAGCCCTGTCCAAAAAAGAAGAAAAATAAAAAATGCTTAGCTCTTGCTACGAGTTGCGGGAATATAAATCAAACCTTTAAAACGCAAGCAGAGAATGTAGGATGAATTCGCACCTGCCAACGACGGAGAAGATGTTCCTTCTTTCCACATGTCCCAATATGTAATTTACTAAGCTAGACCCCACCTTCGAGCAAGCAATATTTATTAGATTTTTTTTTATACCACTTCTGACCCACCGCTTTTAACTTGAAGACTTCGTTCATAGATTCTTCTGTTGCCCTTTATATGTTTCTTCTCCTCTCTTTTTATTTTCAACGTTGGAGTTTTTGCCTTGACACTCACGGTTGCTTTTTTAACAGTGAAACGATACTCTGATCCTTTGTTCACCAAATAGGTGAATCATGATAGAGATTTAAATTATTGTAAGAAAAGGAGGAAAATTTTATTTTTAATTCACGGTTGTTTTTGCCTTGACACTCACGGTTGCTTTATATGTTTCTTGTCCTTTATTTATTTATTTATTTACTGTTATTTTAATACAATAATAATTTGTAAAATTATTTTTAATAATAATTTTAATATCATATAACATTTAACTTCTACAATCTACATCTAAGCTAATTTTTTGCGAACCGATGTGATACGGCAGCCTCCACAATAGTTTTTGGTAACTTGGCATACTGTTACTTATAAATACTAAACAAAGGGCATTGACGTTGACTGAAAGTCAGTTTAATCAGTCACCCATACTGTTGTCATTTGTTCGACTTTTTGTCACTAAGATACAAAACGTCCGTCTCTTATTTTCTTGTTCAAATTTATTTTTTTGTGTAATTTCTTGATTGACAGGTACTGAAGAGAATAGCCCATATCACTAAGAATGGAATAGATGCTAATGACAAATTAGATTAGATTTATTATTAAATTTAAATAATAATAATAATAATAATAAATTATAAATTTATTTTTATTAAAAAATTAATAAAAATATCGTTTTATTTAATTGAACTCTGATCAAAATAGTTAAGCGCTCAAATTTTTATTTAAAATATTTTTTTATTGACAAAAAATTATATATTTTATTATTAATATATTAAAATTATATGTTTAAATTTTATTTTAATAATATTTTATTTATTATATTATAATATAAATAAATAAAATTTTTTATTAATTAATTAATTAATTTTATTTTAATTTAAATTATTTTTTATTATGATTAATAAAATTAAAAATAATTTTACACAAAATAAATTTTAATTTTGTACATGCAATTAAGCAAATTTCTTATTACCAGCTTTCATATAGAAAAAAAAAAAAAATAATAATTATATATAATATATTTTGATTAAAAATATTTTTAAATAATTAATTCCACTGGTTCTCCCACAAATGGAGGTTTAACATACTTAGTTTGAAGCAAAAGCCATGTTTTCCATCCTAAATTTATACATACATGAAGTCATCTGTAAAATGTCACAGCGCATACAATGTACGTAAAACATGGAGCAATTTTAGTCGCAGTCATTTAATGGCACATAATTGAGTGCCAAAAGAGATATTTCTATTCCTGGTTAGTGGCTTCATACCTTATTCTCTCTCTTTCTGCATGTTATCAACTCTGGTCAATGTAGTGTCTTTGCTCAATAGTTGTGATAGGCAACTGGTTTCTTGTTTCAGGTCTTGCTTTGATGAGGCGCACAACAGGCTTCAGCAATTGCCACACAACAGTGAGCAGGAATATTTTGATTGGGATAACGTTGATGTTGGTATTTAAGAATTGGAGATATTGGTACTCAACTGTTCGTAATTAAGTTACAAATTGGTAACTTTTTCAATCACCAGTGGGTATACCTTTTAGGAAATTTCAATCACTGGTTTCTTGTTTCAGTAGGATGACATATAACATACTTAAGCAATTGCCACCAAATTCTTTAAAATTTAAATTAATTTTTAAATTAAAAAATTTTAATTATTTTAATTATACTTAAATAAAAAAGTAATATATAATATTAAATATATAAAAAAAATTAATAATATAATTTTTTTATTTTTTTTAAAAAAAAAAAAATAAAAAATATATATTTTTTATTTTTAAATAAATTGTTTAAAATAATTAAATTAAAAAATTATAATTAATTTATCAATTTATAATTTAATTGATATATTTATTTTTAATTTTAAAAATTAATAATTTTTAAAATAAACATATTATAACCTAATTTTTTAACCAACTAATTTAATTTTATTTTCAAAACTTTGATTGTCACGCAACAATGAACATGAATATTTTGATTGGAACAATGTTGATGTTGGTATTTAAGAAGATATCGGTACTCAACTGTCTGTAATTAAGATACAAATGTGAAGGTGCATTTCTTGAAGAGTAAGAGCCATGCCAATTGGACTGCACTTGGGCACGATTTCTCCTCATTAGGAAAAAAAAAGAAAAATGTAAAGTTGTTCCAATATTTGAAGCATAGACGGCTTTGTACGCAAAATTTATAATAAAATCCTAACATTAGTACAATCATTAACGAGGGCAACCAAAAGCTGTTGCTTAGCAATGATCAATTACTAAAATTGTCGGCCTTCACTAACAGTGAGACAAAAGGATTTGTCATTAAACCGAGCATATCATAATATTTTTTGAGTTAAAAATATAAATTTAAGTTACACTATACTTTACAAAATTAAGTTATTAACTCAATTTAAATAATTTAAATTTTAACTTATTATCAAATAAATTTATTTTGTTAAATTTTATTTTCATATGTTATGTTATGTTACTTATTATGTAAATTGTATAAAAAATTAGCTTCACAATGTCTCATGTTATCTTCTACAATTGATATTACTTTTTCTTTTT
>JBAPLJ010001960.1:0-57663 GCA_037832345.1 Rhizophora mangle | reverse complement strand
GTCCGTAATTAGGTTACAAATTGGTAACTTTTTCAATCAGAAAAAGCACCAAAGGGAATACCTTTTAGGAAATATTTCAATGACTGATTTGTTGTTTCAGTAGGATGGCACACAACAGCTTGCCACCAAACTTTTTAAAAATTTAATTAATTATTAAATTAAAAAATTAAAAATTAAATTATTTTAATTAAAATTAAATAATATAAATTAATATTAAATATTAAATATATAAAAAATTTAAATAATATAATATTTTTTTTAAAAAAATTAAAATAAAATTTTTTTATAATTTTTTAAAAATTTTAAAAATTAATTGAATTAAAATTTTCTTATTACTTTATCAATTTAAAATTATAATTGATTGATTTATTATCAAATTTTTAAAATTAATATTTTTTATAATAAATCAAATCAAATTATAATCTAATTTTTTAACCCATCAATTTAATTTTGTTTTCAAAACTTTGATTGCCACACAACAATGAAAATGAATATTTAAGAATTGGAGATATTGGTACTCAACTATCCGTAAGTAGGAGCCATGCCAATTGGAATGCACTTGGGCAGGATTCCTGGTCATTAAGAAAAAAATGAAAAATGTAAAGTTGTTCCTTGAAGCTTTGCATGCAAAATTTATGATCAAATCCCAACATTAGTACAATCATTAGCAAATTATCAACTACTAAAATTGTCGGCCTTCTCTAATAGTGAGACAAAGGATTTGCCATCAAGCCGAGCAAATCATAATATTTTGGGAGTGAAAAGTACAAATTTAAGTTGCACTATATCTTACAAAATTAAGTTATTAATTAAATTTAAATAATTTAATTTTTAAATTATCATCAATTAAATTTATTTTATTAAATTTAATTATATAAATTATATAAAAAAATTCACAACAGTATGTCTCATGGTATCTTTTATAATGAATATTACTCTTTTTTTTCTTTTCTCTTTGGCATATGCAATGTGTCAAAAAAAATATTGATAAAATATTTTAATTTTAATTTTTTTCTTGTATCTAAAAATACGTGGCATTTTGCAGAGTAGATATTTAATTTTTTTTGACTTTTTATAAAATATATCTTATTTATTAAGTTTTTTAATTAATGATAATATTAAATAAAAATTTAATAAATTTTATTTCATAAATTATATTTAAATATAAATTAAAAAATATTAAATATAATTATATATAATAATTTATTAAATTTAATAAAATATTAAATATAATTTTTATATTATTATTATTATTAAATAATAAATAATTTTATAATATTTAATAATAACATATTAATTTTAATATTTTTTTTTAAAATATATTTATTTACAACCATTATTCCTTGTCATTAGACAATACTTATATCAAAAACATATGTAAACAGATCAATTTCTGTGCTTACGGTTTCTCATTCGTCTCTGTCGGCCGATCCTAGAAGTCTTCACAAACCTTTCATATTTCCACGTAATCACGTGCCCGACGATCAACCCAACCAAGAGCCCTCCGGCATACCCAATCACAACTGGTCTCCAACCAAATTCAAACCAAGGTCTCGTATCTTCATTTTCTTCCGGCGCTGAAGTTGACGGGGGCAAAGCCTCTGAATTTCTGCATTTCTTCGATAAAGGGTTCCCGCATAAGCCCGAGTTTCCGTCGTACGAGCTGTTTAGAAAGGTGTCAAATTGCTGCCCTTGCGGTATCAGCCCTGTCAGGTTGTTTTCAGACACGTTGAAGACTTCAAGGAAGTTCAGTTGCACTGGTTGCTGAGGAATTTCCCCGTGAGTTTGTTCCGAGAAAGGTCTAACCACTCGAGCTGCTTAAGATTCCCTAAGAACGTCGGAATGCTGACACTGAGAACATTGTTAGAAAGATTCAGCATATGAAGCCCGTAAAGGTTTCCAATGGATGTAGGAATCTCCTCTGTAAATCCATTACCCGAGAGGTCCATGGCGACGAACAAGTCTAAAATCTCGTCGTATTGTTGTTTCCTTCCTTTGTTATTTAACCAAATTTGGTATCAAAATTCATGCGGAAAGTACGATTAGTTTCCAGATTGAATTGACGCTGATGTATGCATGTAATCTAATCGATTTGCATTAATTGTCTTCATCGCATTCCAATTCAAAAAATACTACTTTGGCAATGGGCCTGAAAAATTGTTCTGAGAGAGGTCAACTATGCGCAACACGGAGAAACTGAATTCCGATTCTTGATCAATGAGCATGCCATTTAATCGGTTAGACAGTAGAACAAGAACTTTCAACTGCTGAAGTACTGCCAACCAAACGGGGAAAGCATCCCTTATTTGGTTGTTTCCAAGATCCAAAAACTCTAACTCTTTGCAATTTGCGAATGATCTTGGCACCTGTCCTTCTAATTGATTACTTCCCAGTCTAAGCTCCTTCAAGTTGCAGGCATTCGGATGCATGGGAGGAATTCTACCGTGAAAATTATTGCCATCAAGAACCAGTATTTCAAGTGTGGCACTTAAACTCTCCAAACATTGAGGAAGCAGGCCACTGAGACTGTTGTGATAAATCAAGGAAAGCAAGATGATTGAGAGTACAAAATTGCGATGGTATTTCACCTGTGAAATTATTTCCGTTCGCCAAGTACCCCGAGATTGTTGGCGGTGGTATTGGAAGTGAACCTTGCAACATGTTGCTCCCGAGGTCTAGAAGGAGAAGTTGAGTCCATGTAGAAACACGGGGAGGGTGTTCAAAGCCTGTGAGGAAGTTTCCTGAAAGGTACAAAAGCTTTAGAGTGTCTTGACTGATGTTCCACATCCATCTAGGTAATATGCCTTCAATTTGGTTGTCGCCTAAGACCAACATCTCCAAGCTATCTTGATCGCGCAGGAAAAGTGGAAAGTGACCTAAATAGCACGATCCAAGCCCCAAAGCAGCAAACTTTTGATGAGTAGTGTTAGGGATGGAGTCGGCGGGAAATGAAAACTTGTTGTATAAGAAGTCCACATCGGTCAAGTTTTGGAGCTTCAAAAATCGGTCCAACTCTATTACGCCACTCAACTTATTACCATCAAGATGAAGAAGTTCAAGACTACCTAGTTGGAAGATTGAGGATGGAATGGATCCCTGCAACATGTTTCTTCGTAGGCTTATTAAAAGCTTCAGCTGGAACAATTGAGAGATTGAATATGGAATCCCCCATGCAATTCATTGTAAGCAATTGCCAAAGTAGATAGTTGAGACATTCTCCAAAGCCAAGATGGGATTTGACCAAATATTTGACAGTCGACCAGATATAATTCTTTAAGTTGGGTAAGATTGGCAATAAAAGGAGGAATCTCGCTATTAAGCACAACAGTTTGAAGGAATACATCAGTGAGTTTGCTCTGCCTACCAAGCCAGGACAGTGGAAGAAACATTAGGAAGCTCAAAAGGATTTCCTTCCAGGCGCAAGTGAACAAGCTCTGTGAGATTTTCTAATGAAGTGGGAATTTTTCCAAAGAATTTACTGCCTATAGTATCAAAAAATTGCAGGGAACGGAGGTTTCAAAATGAGACTGGTAGCTCTCCCTTGAAACTTGTTCCTGAAAGATCAAATACCCGAAGTGTACTAGTTGAGTTAAATTCGGGTAAATAACCACTCAGATCACTGTTCAGTTGCACTTCAAGATTTTGTAGATTTGGCAGTTGGAAAACCGATGCAGGAAATTTACCGTACAACTAACAATCTGGCAAAGAAAGCGATGTTAAAGTGGATAAGTTGGCCAAGGAAATGGGCACAGTGGATGGTATATGCATCCAATCGAGATGACGAACTTCTAGACGAGTCAGGTTTTGCAATAACATTCGAAAATCAGGCTTCTTAAGCACTAATTGATTAAGGGGATAAATCAAGAGAAATCAACTTTGACAATTTTGAAATATCTGAAGGGATTGAGCCAGAAAATACAGAATAGGAAAGGTTAAGATAGATTAGCTTGGAAAGATGGCCTAAACTTGATGGTGTTTGCGACCCATTAAAATCATTGTCAGCAAGATTAAGCCTACGGAGGTGAACAAGACGGAAGAGGCTACTGTTGGAGTTGATAGAGCCATGGAGATAGCTGCTACTAAGGTCCAAACCGATCACACTGGACGCCATCCCAGGTGCAGCAATCACCATGTCCGCCTTGGAGACTCCAAGATTCGATCTTTGGATACGCCGAGTACTGTCAGAGGCAGAGCTGCTTATTATGAAGCTTTGTTTGAACTGCAGGAGGGCAAGGCGGTCGTGACCGGGGCAGAATGGATGATTCAGAAAAGAGGCGGCTGAAGTAACAGAAACATTATGAAGAGATGAAGACAAGAAGAATAAGAAGCTTAAGATACAGGACATGGGGAGAAGTAAAGGTGACTTCATGTTGGTTTTAGCTGTTTTTGCGCTGCTGCTTATTCACGAGAGTGGGAATTGATTGCAATTTATAGACACTCAGTGAGAAATAGGTAAGTCATTAGACTCCGGACATAAATTACGGTGAGAATAAAGCTAAATTTTTATAATAATAGTGTAAAAATTTAAAAGATAAAATTAGAAGGACAAAGAAAAATTTAATTTGAAGAAATAAAAAATATATTTAACAGGTAAAATATTAAAAAATTTATGATAGTAATTTTTTATTAAGTAATTTTTTTAATTTTTTAATTAATAATAACTAAAATTTTAAATTTAAAATAATAATTTTAATAATTTTTTAATATAATGTAATATTTAACTTAGACCATCTAACTTTGATCCAATATTTTGGAATCATGTGATAGGGCAGTTTTTCCAATAACTATTGGCAACTTAGCATATTATTACTTGTAAATAAAAGGTATTAAGCGTTAGCTGGAAGTGAGTCTATACAATGACTGTCATTTGTTTAAGTTTTTATTTCTACGGGACAAAACATCTCTCTTATTTTCTTCTTCAAATTACAATGACCCATACCAGAAGCTTGTCCCCCACTCCTACCTTTCTTTTCTTTTTCAGTTACTTTTCTTCAGCGACGTGGTCCCTTATCTCCTATTATTTCTATACAATAATTTATAAAAAACATTTTTAATAACTATAAATAATAAATAACAATTATTTAGATAATTAAAAAAATTTTATAAAAATTAATTTAAGTATTTGATAGAGACATTGATATATACTATATTTTTTTATTTTATTTAAAAAATTAATGATAATATCTTTATAATTTTAAAAAAATTAATTTTAAAATTTTAAGTAAAATAGTTATTCAAACATTTTTTTAAAAAAAAAAAAATTGGGTGTTTTTCATTTTAAAGAAATTTGAAATGTTGTTTGCTTCGATGCCAAAAAAACAAATCAACGTGTACGGCCCAATTAGAAGAGGCTAAGTGGCAAGGCTATAATTTTAAAAATTAAACCTAATCGAATCGAATGTAAAATAAAAAAAAATTGATGGCCCAATGAGAAGAAGCTAAGTGGCAAGGGCTATAATTTTAAAAATTAGACCTAACCAAATCGAATGTAAAATAAAAAAAATTGATGATATGAACTTAAGGTATTGTGTAATTTTACAAAATTTTGGTTAAAATATTAAATTAAAAAAATTATTTTATTTAATTAATGTTTAATCAAAATAATAATTTGTTTAAATTTTTATTAAAAGTAATTTTTTGATAAAAAATTATATAAAATTATATTAATTTAATTAATATAATTACTTAAATTATATAAATTTTATTTTAATAATATTTTAATTATTATTTTATAATATAAATAAAAAAAAATAATAATAATATTTTTTTATTAATTTATATCTAATTTTATTTTAATTTTAAATTATATATCGTTAATACTAATAAAATTAAAAATTATTGTATATAAAAATAAATTTTAATTCGGCAGCTACGCAGCGAAAAAAAAAAAATGTAAGCGCATTATAAATCAAACCTTTAAAAAAGCGAAAATGTAGGACGAATTCACACTTGCCAATGATATAGAAGTTGTTCCTTCTTTCCACATGTCCCAATACGTGGTAAGGGTTATAGTTTTAAAAATAGGATCGAATCATAAAACCCAAAAAAATCAATGAAGTGACCATAGGTTTGGTCCAATTTGAAAAAATTAGTTAAAATATTAAATTAAAATATTATTTTACCTAATTAACTTCTAATTAAAATAATTATATGTGTAAATTTTTGTTAAAAAATAATTTATTCTTTTAAATAAAAATAATTATATATAATTATATTAGTTTATTATAATTACTTGTATATGTGTATTTAAATTTTATTTTTTATAATATTTTATTTATTATTTTATAATATAAATAAAATAAATAAATAATATTTTTTTATTGATTTATAATCTTATTTTAATTTTAAATTATTTATTGTTATAATTAGTAAAATAAAAAATAATTGTATATAAGATAGATCCTAATTAAGCAATTCCTAATACAAGTTTTTTCATCTAGACAAAATAATAATGATAATAATAATAATAGAAGTAATTTTATAGGATATATTTTAATTAAAAATATTTTAAATGATTTTAATTTTTATAATTAAATTAAAAATTTTAATAATATTTATAATTTAATTATAAATTTAAATAAAATTTAAAATTTAATAATAATTTAAATAAAATTTTGATATTAAATTATAATTTTTGACATTTAATGTCAAAATCAATCCAACCATAAGTTTAATCTATATTTTCAAATTTTTTTTTTTTAATTTCAATATTTTTTTTTTTACATTTAACTAAATTATGACCAATTTAAATATCATATAAATTTTAAATCAAATTAACTCAATAATTTGATCAATTATGAATTGATTTAATTGAATAATTTGATTATATTTTTAAAACATTAATTAGTGAGTATGTAATTTGTTGAGGTGTTTGTAATGTAAATTGTAAAATATTTTGTCTTCTTACACTGGAATAAATAATATATTTAGTGTTGAATGTCAATCTACTAAGTCATACTATGAAATTATAAAAATTTTTAAAAAATATATCGAATTTAAATAAAAAAAAGTTTATATTAGAATAATTATTTAAATAAAATATAATTTTATTTTAATTTAAAATATTTTTTATATAATTTTTAATTTAAATAAATATAAAATTTTTAAAAATTTTTAAAATAAATAAAAAAATATTATATTTAAATAAAAAATTTTAAAATTAATCAATTATTTAAATATATCATATTATTATTCAAATTTTTTTACTCTTTTTTTTTTCTATTTACTTTTATTTTTACCTGAAATGAAGGAGATATAACAACCACTTTGTCATCCTCCCACAATTATTTTTTTAAAATAACCTACTAAATATTTTTTATAACTAAAAACTTCATGTAAAAATTAAATTGATAATTTAAATATATATATAAATTAATTTAATTATTTAATAAAAATACTAATATCTATTTTATTTTGTCATTTTATTTAAAAAATAACAATAACTCAAAAATTTTTTTTACTATTTTAATGAAATCAATTTTTAAGTTTTAAATAAAATTATCATTAGAATTTTTTAGAAGATTAAAAAAATATTATGGTGTTTTCTTTTTTACACTCTAATATTATATATATATATTTAAATTTATTAAATTTTAAATTTATAATATTTGCGCGTTGTTGCGAAATTATTTGATCGACTGCACAACACGGCCTCCCCCAATAAGTATTGGCAACGTGGCATATTATTAATAAAGTGCGGGAAGTCAGTCTTGACAATCACCCATACGCTTGTCAGATGGAAGACTATTAATACTATTTGAAAATTGCAACCATGACCACAAGTTTACCCTTGTTTTTTTCTCTCTCTTTATTTTTATTTTCTCAGTTTACTTTTCTTTTCCCGTGGAACGGGATGATAACGACTTCGTCATCTACACTAATATTTTTAATAATTACAATTGACAAATAAAAATTACATTGGTGATTAAAAAAATTATCAATATTAATTTAAGTATTTAATATAAAAATTAACTGAATTATGTTTTGTTATTTTAATCAAAAAAAATTAATGATAATATTTTACAATTTAAAAAAATCAAATTTGAAATTCTAAGTAAAATACTCCCTCCAATAGTTTTAGATGAAAGAAAGAAGAAAAAGAAATCGTGTTTTTCTCATATAAAAAGATATGTGAAAAATTGTTTACCTAATTGGAAAGAACAAATCAAAGTGTCCAGCCTAATGAGAAGCAGCCAAGCGGGACCATAGTTTTAAAAATTGGATGAACTGACCGCGCAATTGAAAAAATTCACCATGGGTAGGTCGAATTTTGTAAAAAAATTAGTTATTATATTAAAATTAAAATTATTTTACTTAATTAAGTTAAAATAGTCACATATATCAATTTTTTTAATAAATAATTTATTTTTTAAGTTAAAAATTATATATAATTATATTAATTTATTATGATTATATATGTGAATATAAATTTTTTAATATAAGTAATTATATTAAAAATTTAAATAATATCCTGCGTTGAAGGATAAAATTTAAGTTAAAAAATCACTGTTTACAATATATAAATAGCTAATAAATCAATAAATAGCAGAGGATAAATAGCTGAATCTTCCATAAGTTTCCGGCCCGGTGCGGGAAAGCAGTTGCTGTTGATGGAATCTGGCTCATCTTTCCTCCGTAAGGATTGGATGTCATTGTCATTGCTGGTGCCTCTAGCTCAATCATTTTCTTCCATATTCCTTCCAAGCCAGCCTTTGGAATTGGTTCTTTCACATAATCTGATTTCCCCTTTAAGTGAGTCAGGACTTGTCGAATCCTACTGAGCAGAACATTAGTAGGCGTCCCAATTGGGAATTCTGTCCAAAACAGAACAGATTCAACCCAACTCATTTCAATACAATCTGAACCCAACCCAACTCAGGAAGTCACCAAGGAACAAGGCCCAGAATGTTGCCCTTACAGTCTTTTTACCAGTTTGTGTGTTATTTACAACACCCATTGTAAGTCTGATGAAGAGATCATCATCTAGATTGTATGCAACTTGTTCCCATTGGTACACGATATCTGTTGCATTCTGTTCGAAAGTTTTTTGAACCCGGAAAACGGTGACTCTTTCTGGAACACGAACAATTTTATAAGAAAGGATGACTCCAAAACTTGATCCACCACCACCCATTATGGCCCAAAATAGGCCTTCTCCCATTGATTTTCGGTCCAGGAGTCTTCCGTTGACATATATTATCGACGCATCGATGATGTTATCGATTGAAAGTCCATACTTTCTCATCATGTTGCCATACCCACCACCACTGAAGTGGCCACCAACGCCAACCTTAGGGCAGACCCCAGCCGGAAAGCCATGAGTACTGCTTTTCTCAGCAATTCTGTAGCAAGGGTTGCACCAGCCTCAACCCAAGCCGTCTCGGATTCCACGTCAACTTTGACGGATCGAAGATTGAACAGGTCAAGGATAAAGAAAGGGTTTTCCGAGACATAAGAAAGACCCTCGTAGTCATGACCTCCGCGTCGGATTTTCATCTGCATGCCATGGTCTCGGGCACAGATGATGGCAGCTTGAACATGGGACTCATGCAATGCAGTGAGGATAAGGGTTGGTTTTGGAGTTTTGGACTCATTGAAACGGAGGTTTCGAATGTAAGCTTGTAGAACAGATGGAAATGAAGCATTGTTTGGAGTGTAAATTGCCGTGGAGATTGGATGAGATGGCTGAGAATGGTTCAAAAGACATTGGAAAAATGCCTCTTCAGCTGAATCTGATGAATTTGCCAGAAATGCAATGGATAGAAAAACTATTGAAAATAAGGAGAACATTATAGAGCTTGATTCATGTTGGCGCGGGATGGTTTATATAGGGATAAATGGGTTTGTGATAAGATCAAAATACATGTATATAATTAATTAAGCTAGTAATATGTCCAAATATTTGACCAGAAAAATTCAGAGCAAATGGGGTCACGTATCTTAATCAAAACTTTGACACGGGAGATTAAGGAATTGCATACGTTTTTCTTTTTTGAATCATCGAGGGAATGTACATCATTTGGATGGTCAAAAGAAATGTGCATATCATTTGTCGAGTGTACATCATGTCATGAATTGTCATGCATATGGAATTTTTAGGTGTTGTTTCTGGATGAGCATCCTTCACAGGGAATGTAAATCGCACTTGTCACCAATAAACTTTGACTAGATATTAACCTAATGGTTTAATTCTCTCTGTTGAAGAAGGAAATTGGGTTCTGAAACTCTTCTAACATGTGTTAGCATAATATGCAAAATTTAATAAACCCAAAATAAAAGCGACGGATTAGAAAAATGCAAGCCATGTTTAAAATGCAAGCGTGTGTGAACTTTCTACCGCTTGTAGTGGTTGCTGTTTATGAATTTAATAATTACCAATAAATTATTTAACTCAAAAATTTGAATTATTATATGAAAACTTTATGGTTTGATTTTCTTCAAACGTCCAAAGCGGAAGGGATGTAGACGAAAAAGAAAGGTTCGCACCGTTGCCGGGGTTTAGAAAAGGATCCCACTAGATTGACGGTCCATTAGGTGATTGATGTGGTGTGTAGGACTTGCATGAATCCTATCTTTTTTTTTTTTTTAGTATAAAGATATAATGCGTATATAAATAAAACTAATTTAAAGTACTTGTACATTAATTTTATTTATGCAATGCTTGTAACTGTTGTTTTTTTCTTTTTTTTTTTCATGTGTATACCTCTTTTGGAAATTTGTTTAAAAGATTTCAAGTCTTCTTTTCTTTTAATAATTACTAATTATTACCATCGTGTGAAAAAAAAAAAAAAAAATCATCCGTTAAGCTTCTGCCCCAGGTAACAAGTTTTGACCATTTTTATCACCAAAATGACCAAATGACATTTGTGGTTTGGCCTTTTGTCTTTCTTTCTTTATCAGCCTGTCGGCACGCAAGTATGGAGAGTGGTGGATCTTGCCTTTATCATTCAGTCATCTTTTATAGGATTGTTTACACACACACGGATTTGACTTTGGTGTGAGTGATATTCTTCACTTTTTGAATATAAAAGGTTTAGGGGCCTCCTCCATTCTCTTCATTCTTCAAATATGTTCGGGCTGCAATCCTTCGAGGATTTTGAATTTGAGTGGAGGGATGACATGTGCCCCATATGTGATGTAAATGGCAGGACTTTTGTGTACTTCTCTATTGCTTCAGAACAATAAATGGAAGGTATTTAAGTATCTGTAAGGACAATTTTTCAAGGATGTAAATTGATTCTTTTCACACAATTTACTTTTATAATTATTAATTATATATTTTTTGTTTTCAATATATAATTACAATTAACAATAAAAGTTCATTTAATTTGAATTTACATATAAAACACATCAAATTTATCATATCAATGCCCAATAAGCTAATGGGGGTGAGGCATTCTATCAAACGTTTTGCTTTATGATTAACGAGGGTGATTGGGAATGGATGAGCGTGTATGTAAAGTAAGTCTCCTTCGAGTGAATCTTTAACATTTAGAAAAATGTACACAGGCACATGAGTCGCCCGTTTATTGATTCAACACTTGAATTAAATTGTGTGTACCTTGTGATTAGGGTCTACTACTTCCTCTCATATGGAAAAGTGGGAACACTTTGTTTATTCCTAAAGAAATTACCTGGATCAACTTTTGTCTTGATTTTCACCAAACCTATTGAAATTCTCTTTGTAATATTTAATACCATAAACTTTTCCTTCAATGTAGCTAGCCTTTCCATTGTGGTTGATACCCAAATCAAGGTCTCTATAGTTCAAGAATGCCTCCCTTGGGTTCTTGGACACAAAGGGTGTCATATAATTGTACAGCTCCCTTGTCAGGTTTATGTAGTGATTCGCTGCTGCAATTCCATCCTCATTCCAACTAGTTGCATACTGAATCTTCCATAAGTTTCCGGCCCGGTGCGGGAAAGCAGTTGCTGTTGATGGAATCTGGCTCATCTTTCCTCCGTAAGGATTGAATGTCATTGCCGGTGCCTCTAGCTCAATCATTTTCTTCCATATTCCTTCCAAGCCAGCCTTTGGAATTGGTTCTTTCACATAATCAGATTTAATCTTAAAGTGAGTCAGGGGTTGCGGAATCCTACTGAGCAGAACATTAGTAGGTGTCCCAATTGGGAATTCTGTCCAAAACAGAACAGATTCAACCCAACTCATTTCAATACAATCTGAATGAACCAAACCCAACTCAGAAAAACTTGCATTCATGATTGAAATCAGCCTCGCGGAGTCACCAAGGAACAAGGCCCGGAATGTTGCCCTTACAGTCTTTTTACCAGTTTGTGTGCTATTTACCACATCCATTGTAAGTCTGATGAAGAGATCATCATCTAGCTTGTATGCAATTTGTTCCCATTGGTAAACGATATCTGTTGCATTCTGTTCGAGTGTTCTTTGAACCCGGAAAACGGTGACTCTTTCTGGAACACGAACAACGTTGATTTTATAAGAAAGGATAACTCCAAAACTTGATCCACCACCACCCATTATGGCCCAAAATAGGTCTTCTCCCATTGATTTTCGGTCCAGGAGTATTCCGTTGACATCTATTATCGACGCATCGATGATGTTATCGATTGAAAGTCCATACTTTCTCATCATGTTGCCATACCCACCACCACTGAAGTGGCCACCAACGCCTACCGTAGGGCAGACCCCAGCCGGAAAGCCATGAGTACTGCTTTTCTCAGCAATTCTGTAGTAAACTTCACCAAGGGTTGCACCAGCCTCAACCCAAGCCGTCTCGGATTCCACGTCAACTTTGACGGATCGAAGATTGAACAGGTCAAGGATAAAGAAAGGGTTTTCCGAGACATAAGAAAGACCCTCGAAGTCATGACCTCCGCTTCGGATTTTCATCTGCATGCCATGGTCTCGGGCGCAGATGATGGCAGCTTGAACATGGGATTCATGCAATGCAGTGAGGATAAGGGTTGGTTTTGGAGTTTTGGATTCATTGAAACGGAGGTTTCGAATGTAGGCTTGTAGAACAGATGGAAATGAAGCATTGTTTGGAGTGTAAATTGCTGTGGAGATTGGATGAGATGGCTGAGAATGGTTCAAAAGACATTGGGAAAATGCCTCTTCGGCTGAATCTGATGAATTTGCCAGAAATGCAATGGATAGAAAAACTATTGAAAATAAGGAGAACATTATAGACCTTGATGCCACCATCTTCGTATTACTTTGGGATCCAATGATACTGGATTGTGGTGATATTTTTCATGTTGGCGCGGGGTGGTTTATATAGGGATAAATGGGTTTGTGATAAGATCAAAATACATGTGTATAATTAATTAATCTAGTAATATGTCCAAATATTTGACCAGAAAAATTCAGAGCAAATGGGGTCACGTATCTTAATCAAAACTTTGACACGGGAGATTAAGGAATTGCATACGTTTTTCTTTTTTGAATCATCGAGGGAATGTACATCATTTGGATGATCAAAAGAAATGTACATATCATTTGTTGAGTGTACATCATGTCATGAATTGTCATGCATATGGAATTTTTAGGCGTTGTTTCAGGATGAGCATCCTTCACAGGGGTAATATAAATCGCACTTGTCGCCAATGAACTTTGAATAGATATCAACCTTATGGTTTAATTCTCCTATTGAAGAAGGAAATTGGGTTATGAAACTCTTCCAACATGTGTTGGCATAATGTGCAAAATTTAATATACCAAAATAGAAGCGACGGATGAGCAAAAATGCAAGACATGTTAAAAATGCAAGCGTTTTTGAACTTTCTACCACTTGCAGTGGTTGCTGTTTATGAACTTAATAATTACCGGTAAATTATTTAACTAAAAAATTTGAATTATTATATGAAAACCAAAATTAAATAACATATTAAACCTTAACACGATCCTTCATAAATGCTTGCATACAAACATGAAGAACATCAAGTAGAAAAATTATACATGGCATGTTGTAGAGTCTGATAGGTTTCATAAGAAGCATCCGGTAGTTGTAGATTTTGACATCCATTTGGGAGGTTCTTTTAAGCTGGAGTCCATGGCGTTCAGGATGAAAAACTTAAGGGGTAAAAGATGACTATCTTCTATTAACGTAAACTTATTCATTGGTTTGAGAGTCCGCCTAGGAGATCGACTCGCACAAGTTTGTTCGACAAAAAGATTGAACAAGATACAGACTTTTCTTACATATGAAATATACAAGTAATAAAAATGAAGTTTGAACACAACTTTGTAATCATAAAATCTCTCGTGCCAACACGAAAACAATTATCAAATACAAAAATTGTGGATTGACTCGTAAGAAACAACCAGTAGGTGGAGATTTCGACATCTATTTGGGAGATTTTTTCAAATTGGAGACCGTGCAGGATGAATAATTTAAGGCATCAGAGAAGACTATCTTCTATTGAATCTAGACTTATTGTTCTACCATGAACAAGACAAAGACTTTTCTTCCGTATAAAGTATACTACTAATAAAACAAGACACTTAAACTCGTGACATTTTGTTCTGATACCAACACGAAGAAATCATCAAACACGAGGTGGAGACTTTGATATCTATTTGGGAGATTTTTTTTAAGTTGGAGTCCATGGCGTGCAGGACGAAGAACCTAAGGGATTAAAGATTAAATCTAGACTTATTCGCTGGTTTGTGAGTCTGCCTAGAATAAAAATTTTTGCAAAAGAGAGTAACCGAGTTTTCCAAGAATTTAAATGGCGGTGTTCAAATAAAACTCCATAACAGCGATGGAAGAAATGATGTGATTGCTGATTATGAATCACAATTTAGATTATTTTTCTGCCAATTTAGATTATTGCTTGGATTACTGATTAAGTTGTACAAATAATTTTTTAATAAGATTTGGTTTAAAAAAATAAAATTATTGAAGAAAAAATTCTTAGTTTGACAAAGTAATCACGAAATTCTTAAGTTGTACAACGTAATTGCTGCTTTTACAACGTAATTTATTTAATAATAATTATTTATATAACTAAAAAAATTTTATAAAATTTAATTTAAATATTTGATAGAGATATTAACATATATTATATTTTGTTATTTTATTTAAAAAATTAATGATAATATATTAGTAATTTTAAAAAAAATAATTTTAAAATTTTAAATAAAAAATTCACTATAATATATATTTTTTAAAATAAAAAAGTGTGTTTTTCATTAGAAGAAATTTGAAATAAGATCAAAAGAGTCAACAAAGCATAGGCCTTAAACAGGCCTTTAATTTTTGTGAACCAATGTGATACACCAGCCTCCTCGATAACTATTGGCAACGTGGCATATTATTGCTTGTAAATACTAAATAAAGGGCATTGACGTTTACTGGAAATTAGTCGAGGCAGTAACCCATGCAATTGTCATCTTGTTCAAGATTTTTTTTCTAGGAGACAAAACATCTGTCTCTGTGTAATTTCTTGATTCACAGGTACTGAAGACAATGATCCATACGGTTGTTGTTAGACGACTACATCACTGCCGGAACGACAAGTTTGGCCGTTAGGATCTAATCTATTTTTTTATTTAAGTCTAATTTTATTTATTTATTTATAAAAATAAAAAAAAAAACATGCTTATTTTATTTTACCTATCAAATATATTTTTCCATCTTTAAAAACTTGAACATGTTTTAATTTTCCTCCTTTTCTTACAATAATTTAAATTTATATCATGATTGGCCTCTTTCGTGGACGAAGGATCAGAGTACCGTTTCACTGTTAAAACTGCAACCTGGGTGTCAAGGCAAAACCTAATACATTGAAAATAAAAAGAATGGACAAGAAACACATAAAGGGCAACATAAGAATCCGTGAACAAAAAATCATATTATTATTTAAATTTGTAATTCTTTTTTTTTTTTTTTTTTTTCTACGTGAAAGGTGAAAGGGATAGTAACAACCATGCTTCATCTTTTCATAATTATTTTTGTAAAATGACATATAAAAATATTTTTTATAATAAAAAATAATAAATAAAAATTATTTAGATAATTTAATAAAATTATAAAAATTAATTTAATTATTTAATAAAAATATTAATATATATTATATTTTTTATTTTATTTAAAAAATAATAATAATTTAAAATTTTTTTTTTTTAATAAAATAATTTTTAAATTTTAAGTAAAATTATTATTATTTTAATTTTTTTTAAAAAATTAAAAAAATATTATAAAAATATTATATTATTTTAATAATATATATATATATATATATATATATAATTTATTAAATTTTAAATTTATTATATTTGCGCGTGACGGACCAGTTCGTTTACCTACAATTATTTCTACAAGATGGCATCCGATGACTGCAAACAACAGCTGGAAATTATTTGATCGAGTGGACAACACGGCCTCCCCCAATAAGTATTGGCAACGTGGCATATTATTACTTGTAAATGCTAAAATAAAGGGCGGGCAGTCCGTCTAGACAATCACCTATACGCTTGTCGGTTGGAAGACTATTAAAAAAATGATAAATAATAATTTAAGTATTTAATATAAAAATTAATAAAAAAAATTTAATGACAATATTTTACAATTTTAGGAAAATTAATTTTAAAATTCTAAGTAAAATACTCCCTCCAATGGTTTTAGATGAAATAAAGAAAAAAAAAAAAGAAATCGTGTTTTTCTCATGTAAAAAGATATGTGAAAGATTGTTTACCTAATTGGAAAGAACAAATCAAAGTCTACAGCCTAATGACAAGCAGCCAAGCGGGACCATAGTTTTAAAAATTGGATGAACTGACCGCACAATTGAAAAAATTGACCTTGGGTAGTCGAATTTTGTGAAATAATTGGTTATTATATTAAAATTTAAAATTATTTTACTTAAATTAAAATAGTGATATGTATAAAATTTTTTTTTTTTAATAATTATATTAAAAAATTTAAATATGATTTATTAAAAATTTAAGTAATTTATAAATTAATATCAATTTAATTTTAAAATTTAATAATAATTTAAATAAAATTTTAATATTAAATTATTATTTTTATATTTAATATAAAAATTAATTTAATTTTAAGATACATTAATTTTTTAAAATTTTTATTAATTTTTTTAAGTAATTAATTTAGTATCGATTTAAATATTATTTAATTTTTAAAATTAATTTAAATTAATAATTTAATTAATTATTATAAAATAATTTAATTAAATAATTTAATTAAATTTTAAAAATAATAAAAAATAAGTATACAATTTATTAAGACATTATTTACTTTTAATATAAATTATAAGATATTTTATCTTTTTTCATTTGGAATAAGTGTATCATCCATCCTGTATCCATTTGTTCAAATTTAAATTAAAACTTTTTGCGTATTCAAATTTAAATAATGTGGAAATGCACAACCTTTCTTCCTTAATTAAAACTGTAGGGGCTTGTTGTAAGGACCACGCACCGATGCACCATGGTCCAATTTTGATTTTCCATTTCTCCTACCATACAATTTGATCACTCGTGTACTTCAATAACTGTCAATCAAGAAAATTGTACAAGAAAACAAATTTGAACAAGAAAATAGGAAACAGATGCTTTGGTCCCATAGAAATAGAAACTTAAACAAATTTGAATATCTTAATATTTCCTCTATAAAGGACAAAACATTCTCCCATTTTTCTAAGCAATCAAGCTCAATTTAAAAAAAAAAAGTCTACGGTGGGTTGGATTGATTCTTTTGCTATGATCTTGCTAATGTATTATTGTTGTTTCTTTGGCAAATCTTATTTTTAACAATCTTATTAAAATATTCATTCTTTAAAATTTTGATTAATTTTTTTATATTTAATTAATTTTTAATTTATTTAAATATCTTTAAATTTTAAAATTATATTAAATTAATAATTTAATTAATTAAAAATTAATTTTATTAAATAATTTAATTATATTTTAAAAATACTTATTAATAAGTATGCAATTGGTTGAGATGTTATCTGATGACTGCAAAACAGCTGGAAATTATTTGATCGAGTGGGCCTCCCCCAATAAGTATTGGTAACGTGGCAAAAAGCAGGGCGGGAAGTCAGTCCAGACAATCACCCATACTTGTCAGTTGGAAGACTATTAATACTATTTGAAAGTTGCAACCATGACTACAAGTTTCGCTTTTTTTTCTCTCTCTTTTTTTTAGTTTACTTTTCTTTTCTTGTGGAACAGGATGATAACCACTTTGTCACCTATACATTATTATTTATATAAAATAATATATAAAAATATTCTTAATAATTATAAATGATGAATAAAAAATATTTAGATAATTAAAAAATTTATAAAAATTAATTTAAGTATTTAATTTAAATTTTATTATTTTATTAAAAAAAAAATAAATGATAATATATTACAATAATTACAAAGATTGAATTTGATAGACGGGAAGTTCCATATTTCCGCTACCAAGGCTTCCAACAGAACAAAAGAAACCTAAGTTTTTCGCAGGCGAGCTGTTTTGAAATGTGTCGACCTGCTTCCCTTGCGGCATAGGCCCTCTAAGATTGTTTTCAGAGAAGTAAGCGAGGGAGCTTTATTGTGCTAATCGCCGAGGCATCTACGAAGAGCCGAAGGAAATGATGCAGAATGGTCATAATCACGTGTGGGCAAGCATATAATAAAATCATTTCCCCTGTTAATCAAACAGTCCCGTTTGCCTGATTGTCAACTTCCTGTTTTAAATACCTAAACCAGCTTGCAAATTCCACCAATTAGTCTCAATTTTAATGTAAGTACTAAAATAAAATTTAAAATTTATGAAAATAATAAAAAGTTTAATTTAATTTAATACAACGGAAGTATTGGAAGCAAAAACTAAATCTTAAACCAACAAAATTTCGACAGAATATACATATCATTATATCATTATGTTACGTAAAGATCCTCCGACTACAAAACGCGGACCACGACACCAACACCGGATATATTCACATTGAAAATTTTAGGACATTTACGTTGTTAAGAAATCAAATTGACACACAAAAATACTATAATTATAATTAAGTAATATAATTAAATTAAAAATTAGAATATATATTATTTAATATTTATATATTATAGAAAATAAAAAAAAAATAAAAAAAGAGAAAAAACTGAAAATTGAAACCACCCAATATAAGTTACTAAGCTATATTTTGTTGCTCTTTCTTTTTATTTTCAATGTAGGAGTTTTTGCCTTGATACTCACACTTACTTTTTTAACGGTGAAACGGTCCTCTGATCCTCTGTTCGCCAAATAGGGGAATCAAGCATTAAATTGTGGCAAGGACGAAGTCTGTATTTTTACTGTAATAATGTAGAGATTGACAAAGATTTAAATGATTGTAAGAAATAAATACTCTCTGAGAAGGTTAAAGGTAATAGAAATTTAAATAATAAAATTAAAAAATTAAAAAATATTATTAAATTTTTTTAAAAAGTAAATATATTTGAAAAATAAAATAATAAAAAAATTATAATACTTACTGTTTATATATTTAATAAAACAAACAAATTACAAAATATTTTTATTATATAATTTTTTATTTTGTTTAATTAAAATTAAAATTAATTAATATTTAAATTTAAAAATTTTAATTTTTAAAAAATAATTTTAATATTAGATAATATTTAACTTATATAACATGTCTGAAATCTAAATATAATAAAATAAAAAAACCAATCAACTTAAAAAAAAAAAGACACGGCCGACAGCATCCCTAAGAACCATTTGGCATGTTATCACCCGCAAAACAAGGCATTGACGGCAAGTCAGTAGACAATGACACATCTGTTGTCGTTGGAAGACTATCGCTATCTATATCTGTATCTGGAAATTGTCATCAGCATAGCATCTTTCATTTTTGCTCTGTTCTCTCGTCCGGGACCACAATTTTTGGCCTTTTTTTTTCTGTTTACTTTTCTTCCTATGTGGGACAGGATGGGAACAACGATACATAGTCTACCCACAATTATTGCAGCTTAACCACAAGTAAGAAAAAATATTTCTGATAACTTCAAATGATAAATAAAAATATTTAAATGTTTAAAAAATATTTATAAAAATTAATTTAATTATTTGATAAAAATATATATATATATATATATTATATTGTATTTTTCCCATTATTAAAAAAAATTAACAATAATCTAATTTTTTTTTTACCATTTTAATGAAATCAAATTTTAAATTTTAAATAAAATAATCACTCTAATTATTTAAAAAGAAATAGTTAAAAAATTTTAATTAAAATTTTAAAACCACTCGGACTTTTGTGTGAAGGACCACTTCCGCTATCGGGATTATTTCCGCAAAACAACATCCCATGACCATCAACAGCTGGAAATTATCCGATTGAATGGACAAAATGGCCTCCCCAATGCAAGTGGGCATATTATCACTTGTAAATAAAGGGCATTGACGTTGAATATAAGTCAGTCTAGACAATGACCCAACGGTTGTCATTGGAAGACAATCACTGTCTAAAAATTGCCATTAGGATCTTTCATTTTTTGCACTGATCTCTCGACGAGGACCACAGGTTTTGCCTCGGTTTTTTCGTTTTTTCAGTTTACTTTTCTTCGTTGTGAGTCGGGATAGTAATGTCTTTGTCATCTAACCACTATTATTTTTGTAAAATGACATATAATAATATTTTTTAAATAAATTATAAACAATAAAAAAAAATTATTTAAATAGTTAAAAAATTAATCTAAATATCTAATAAAAATATTAATATATATTAAATTTTATTATTTTATTTTTAAAAATTGATAATAATATTTTTGTAATTTAAAGAAATTTAATTTTAAAATTTTAAATAAAATAGTTAATAATTTTTTTTAATATTTTTCTTACATGAGAAAATATTTGAAATGTTATTTACATATAATAAGGGTCATATTTTAAAAATTACTTGGAATCCACTCTAAAACCTAAAAAAAAAAAAAAAAATTAATGAATTAACTTTGAGTTTCATCTAATTTTATAAAAAAATTAATTAAAATATTAAATTAAAATATTATTCTACTTAGTTGATCTTCAATTAAAATAGTTATTATGTAAATTTTTGTTATAAAATAATTTATTTTTTTAAATAGAGAATTATATATTATAATTATATTAATTTATTATTATTATTTATATATATGTATTTAATTTTTTTTACAATATTTTATTTATTATTTTACAATATAAACAAAATAAGTAGATAATATTTTTTATTGATTTATTATATCTTTATCATATTTTGATTTTCAATTATTGATCATTGTGACTAGCAAAATAAAAAATTGTTACACATAATATTGATCCTAATTATGTGTATACAATTAAGTAAGTCTTGCCACAAGCTTTTATCGTGACAAAATAATAATAATAATAATAAAATATGATATATTTCAACTAAAAATATTTTAAATGTTAAAATTTAAATTTTTTTAACTAAAAAAAATTATAAAAAACTTTATTATATATTAAAATTTTTTAATTTTAATAACTAGATTAAAAGTTTAAATAATATTTATAATTTAATTGTAAATTTAGATAAAATTTAATATTTAATAATAATTTAAATAAAGTTTTGATACTAAATTATAATTTTTCACATTTAATGCCAAAAACAATCCAACTATAAATTAAATCTATTTTTCCAAGTTTTTTTGTTAGTTTCCATATTTTTTTTCACATTTAACTAATTTTTGAGTCTAAATTTTAGATATTGAAGAGAGATAAAGAAGCTAATATTACAACAAAGCTGTCTTCTAGTTAATTCAAGGAATTTTGTAGAAAAGAAATATATTGAAGTAGGAAAAGACAATCCATTAGGAAGAATATTTCCATTCTAGTTTGAAATTTAAATTACAATATCTTCTGGAGCGGTTCTCATGGTATGCAAGTGAAAGATTTACTAATTGGGTATAAGTTATTTCCTGAAAACAATGAATATTTGCATGTTGTAGATGTGATCCAAAATTGATTTATTAACCCCATCATCGCAAAAGAACTTGATGATGTTATTGGACTACCTAACAGCTAACGAAGATGCATTCTGAGCTTACCCTTTGGATATTAGGTATCTAGCTTGTGGTACTTGTGCAGGCAAGCTTTTTGCCTTGGTCATGGTCATAGATTATTTGCTTTAGCGTCTATTGCATCTATGGCAGGTACAACCTTCTTCTGCATGTCTTGGTCCAAACGTGGGAACCGCTTTGATCCTTCTTACTGTTTCTTATCTCTCTTGATATTTCATTAGCCGGCAGAGAATATTGAAGGGGTGCCAGATTTTGTGGTATTCAATCGTCCAGACAAACCAACCTATGCTGAGATCTAGTAAAAGATGAGAGCTTGAGTGTTGATAATTCTGCTTCCCATGGTTCCGTATGTTAGTTTTGCTAGCACAGTTAGCATTGTTAAAGTGGCCATCCAACTCCTAGAATAGTGCATCTTATTAAGTTGTGCCAATCACTACGACAGACAACAACTGGTAAAATGAAGTGTCCAAATCCAATATAACAAGCACATAGATTTCAGTATCCAAATCCAAAATAAAGTGTCTCATTAACGAATTTGACCAAGTTTAGAACCTTGAGTATGCTTTTTGCCGAGCAATGCACGAGGAATATGCTCCTCTTCAGTCATTGCAAACATTTTTGTCTGATCTTCATTGTATTTCCTTCGGCTAAGATCATCAACAATGTTCCAGAGAGATTGATAACACTTTGAAACTCCTAGTAGTCTTAATAGGTGACAAAATAGCATTTAGTATTTCGTGCTTCAACAGGGTAGGGAACTTAGATCACAAGCTATCAACGGTTAAAGCCCCCCGATTACACGGGTTCAATTCCTTTAACACATTTGTACTATCATTTATTTTAAGGTACAGTTGCTTGGCAAGGTTTAATTCATTCAGTGGATACAGGCCATTGGACATAATATATGACAGTCACAAGAGTATGATCACTTTGGAAATTATTAAGTTAAAAAAGGAAAAAATGAGCAACAGAACACATCTGTCTCTGCTTACCAATCTATCCCTAGTTCTCTAGTGAGGAAGAGTTGGTCAATGTACAGAATCACCTGCGCAGATGCAGTGATGTAATTCTGCATTTCAATCCTTGCAGAGGTCTCTGTAGGGAGGGGAGAGGAAGAGGGGGAGGGATTAGAGAAAGCCAATCAATAAAACTAGAAATAGAAAAAGAGTCAAAATGCCTGTTTATTCTCTTTTGAGTAAAGGGAACCACTCAGACTTAGCTAGAGTAAAGCCAGTTATTGAACAAGTTTTTAGTGATGATTTTAGGTTTTAGGTATGCCCTTTGGAACACATTGAAAGACCATTATGAAACTAGTATTTGAAATGGTGAGAGAACTCACCATCTTCGTTGAGCTTCCTCAATAGTTGTGCTTTGGTAGGAAGGGCATACATCCCAGCAGCAACAGCTTTTCTGATAGCCCACCCATGGTGGGGAGCAAATACCTGTGCATAAGCCTTGGAAGCTGGGTCTCTCAAAGAATCACCCCTGCCATGGGATAGAAGGAAATGTTAACCTCCTCTTTTTGACTATAACCAGAACATATGAACTCCAACAGGACACTCAATCTCCTATTACTCATAATTGTGACTATATTCACTTACACTTAATACAAAATGAGAAGCTATTTTTTTTAGTATAAGTTTGACTTTAATTGGTAGCTAGTAGACAGCCAAAAAAGAGGTGGGAGGGGGGGCAGTTAGCAGACAAAAATTCAGCACAATCCAATATAGCAAACTAGTAATAAAATAGTGCTCTACAAGCAAAAAGCAGAAAAAGTAGTCAGATCGAGGTAATTTAGTAAAATAGTATTGCAATGCCATATCCAATCAGCAAACAGATGAATTGTATATATTCTAAATGAACAAACCTGATTCTAAAAGAGGACCAACCGCACCCCATCCAATTCTCTCAATTACAGGAAAAATACTGTGATCACCCTTTATGGTTTTAAAATTGTAGAGCTAATTCCTATTCCAAAATTCTTATGATCTCTAAAGAACTAAGATGCACATAAGTTCAGATGTCTGTCACGTGCTTTTGGGTCGAAACATAGCCACAAGGGCTAGTCAGAACATAACCACAAGGGCCAGTCTCAGGCTCATTTGACATTGCATCATGGCTTTTATTTAAAACACTTCAAAAATAAAGGACAAATTAAAACCAAATCAGTTGACTTGTGGTTCACTGTTTTGCAATTTTCACAATTATTTCAACATCTACAAGAACATCACAAATTGCTTTTTTGGGTCTAATTTGTTTTTTCTTTTCTTATTACCAATCAGAACCACAAAACACAGACAATTACACTCAAAACAACACAAGGGTAAACCTATTCTGTGCTTCTCCATTTCCAAGTAGTTCAACATCATAGACTGATCCTCACTACCAAGATCAACTGCAAAGTTGAATTCAGAGAATTACCATATCCAGAGCCAGTTTGTGTTCTAGAATCTGTCCATAAAAAAGCAATGTCTTAGAACCTTAATCTAATTTTTCCCTCAGCCTAGTAGTGCATGTGATATAAAGTATTCTCCTCACAATTGTAGCCAATGGCAGCATTGCATATTTCAAAACCATTACAGGCAAATGATTCTTATATTGTCCTCAACAGACCTCTCTTTATCATCTAGCCAAACTAAAGGACGGTTAACTGGTCTTTTCTGATGATCAGCGACACTGAGATGGAGAATTATTTCCACATTTGCAATAAAAATTTGTCAAATTTACCCATAACTTATGTAGTTATTGCCATTTTTTCACCACCACAATACTACAGACAATTTTAACAAGTAGAAACAAATCACATAAAGCATTAAAGCAGCAATCCAGAAGATTTCCCAGAAAACAGTAGTCATTCACCTAGATATCTATAGGTGACTACAGGTTCGGTGAATATAATGCTTCCAACTAGAATCTTTCATGATATGAACCCAAGATGGTCCAGAGTGAGATCACATGGTACATTCAAATAAAAATTTAGGAAAGCCCAGCAGAATATCTAAAACACAGAGTGGTCCTTAACACCTGCTAGACCTGATTGCTTTTGTTACACATCAATGTTGGTCAACTAGGTCCATCAATGATTGTACGGAGAATTTCTGATCTGGATAGACCACAAATCTATAAAATTTGCTAAAGGGCATCACTCACGCACAACCTTTCTCTTGTTTTCCCCTGCAACTCAGTGGAGGTTACAATGGTGTAACTTTACCTTACCATTATACTTAAGGCTTGCCCTAAAATATTCAAGCTTTGCCACGCAACTCAAAAACCTAAGAGAATTCACAGGCATTATACACCAAAGACACCAGACTTGAAGTCAAATTAAAGCATATAAACGTACTCTGTAGCAAGAATTTGTTCAAACACCATCATCACTTTAGTGTTCTCTTGTTTTCACAAAGAGGCTATAACAAGTGACCCTCGAGGTCACAATAGATTATCCTTGCTGTTACACTAGCTCATCCCTTAAATTTTCAAACTTTAACATTACAGTTTAAAAACGCAAAAGAATTAACAGGCATTACATACCAAGAACACTAATGAAATTGAAGGCAATAAAAGACATACGTTGTAGCAAGAATTTGCTCAAACAACACCTTAACCATGTCGAGGCCACGCTTAACCCGCAACAAATTCCTAGAATGGCTACCTGCTTTTCTCACACAATTCCCTTCCACATCTCTATCCAGCAAACCTTGCAATGTCACAATCGATTTCGATGCAACTCCAAGATCACGAACCTTTTTTGGGGGGAATTTCAAGAGAAACCCATTCATTAAACGAGATCGAATTAAGTATTGGAAATTCAGGAAAAGAAAAATCCAAGCGAAAAAAAAAAAAAGAAAGAAAGAAAGGTGGAACCTTGGCAACATAATCCATCTCGGCGAATTTGAAGGCGATGCCCAAGCAGCCGAAGAGAGGGGATACGAGGGAGCACGCGTGGGAGAAAGGCCCCACCTCCACTTCCGCCGCCGGCGCGTCGACGGCGTCCGCCAGCTCCTTGAATGCCTCCGCCATCTTTCTCAGTGTCTTCTCGCCGGCCCCCGCCATCGTAATATTCAATCTCTCCCTATCTCTCTCTCCCTCTCTCTCTCTTCTGGGCTGGCTCTGGTCAATTTGGCGCTGTGGTCACGGAATGTTCTTTTGCTGCTCAGTGACGCTGTTCGTTGATTCCTCCATTTGCATGGAGTGGGGCCCAGCACAGGAATTTCTATTCTTACCAGCCTATTACATGGAACCACGTTTAACTTGACATTTTTACCGTGTTTTTTTATTAAGAAAATTTACAATCTGATTTTTTTTCAGTTACGCTCAAAATAAAATTTGTAATTATAAAAAAAAAAATAGAGGATAAAGAAATTATGTGATTAAAAAATTAAAATAAATTAATAAAAATAATTTATATAATAATAATTTTTTATAAAAAAATATAATTTTTTTAATATGTAAAATTAAAATATTTTTTATTTATAATTAATTTTTTAAAAATATATTTTAAAATTAATAAAATTAATTTAAATAATTAATTTATAATTTATATTAAATAAATAATAATATTTTTTAATATCTTCTAAGAAGAATAAATATTAAAAATTATTAGTTAATAATTAAATTAATTATAAAAAAATTATTTAATTTACAGTGACATGCATAAGATTAACATTAGGTCTGCATCTAATTTTAATTATTTAATTTATTTTTTTTAATAAATATTTATTTTGATTTTTTAATAATTTATGATGAATACATTTTGATAATATTGAAACAAATCACCCATTACCCTTATTTGGGAGTAGATTACATGCTAACATAATTGCTGCACAAGGATAAATTATTATGTAATATTTTAACAATCATGTAAAGCAAAATAAAATGAAGAAAAATAATAATAAAATTTTATTTTTTTAAAATAAAAAAAAAAAATTGATTTCTCATCCTAAAATGAATAGCCTGTCTGGTTTTGTTGATTTTTAAGAACTCCAAATCTTCTTAAGTTCTTTAACCAACAATAAAAAATAGTAAGGAACCAAACCTGGTTAATTGATTCTTGTGCTCGATGCTGATCATAAGGAAACAAACCTGGTTAATTGATTCTTGTGCTCGATGTTGATCAGGTATACGAGGGAGCACGCGTGGGAGAAAGGCCCCACCTCCACTTCCGCCGCCGGCGCGTCGACGGTGTCAGCTCCTTGAATGCCTCCGCCATCTTTCTCAAAGGCTTCTCGCCGGCCCCCGCCATCGTAATATTCAATCTCTCCCTATCTCTCTCTCTCTCTCTCTTCCGGGCTGGCACTGGTCAATTTGGCGCCGTGCTCACGGAATGTTCTTTTGCTGATCAGTGACGCCGTTCGTTGATTCCTCCGTTTGCGTGGAGTGGGGCCCAGCAGACGAATTTCTATTTTTACCAGCCTATTACATGGAACCACGTTTAACTTGATCTTTTTTCCATATTTCTTTTATTTAAAAAAGTAATTTTTAAATTTTATTTAAAATAAAATTTATAATTATTAAAAAAAATTAAAAAATAAAAAAAATTTATGTCGTAAAAAAATTAAAGTGAATTAATAAAAATAATTTATATAATAATAATTTTTTTATAAAAATATTAAAAAAAATTTTAAAGTGTAAAATTAAAATATATTTTTTAAAAAATTTTATTTTTAATTAATTTTTTTTTAAAAATTATATTTTAGAATTAATAAAATTAATTTAAATAATTAATTTTATAAATTACGTTGAATAAATAGTAATTTTTTTTTTAAAAAATTTTTCAAGAGAGAAAAAACAGTGAAGGTTATTAGTTTAGAGTGAAATTAATCATAAAAAAAATTATTAAATTCATAATGACACACATAACATCGACATTAGGTTTGCTTCTAATTTTAATTACTTAATTTAATTTTTTTAATAAACACTTATTTTGATTTTTCAATAACTCGTCATGAGTACATTTTGACAATATTGATGTGCTGATATAATCACCACACGAGGACAAGCTATTAAATAATATCTTAACAATCATGTAAAGTAAAATAAGGTGATAAAAAATAATAACAGAATTTTATTTTTTTCAAAAAATAATAATAATAATTTTCCATTCTACAATGTATAGCCTTTTGCAAGAGTCTCCCTTTGGTTTTGTTAATTTTTAAGAACTCCAAATCTTCTTAAGTTCCTTAACCAATAATAAAAAATAGTAAGGAACCAAACTTGGTTAATTGATTCTTGTGTTTGATGGTGATCAGGTATGCAATGTACTTTAATTATTTTTTCAAAAATTCTTTTCATGCCATAAAATTTGAATTTATGAGAATATAAATCCTAAAAAGGAATATTACTTAAACAAAAGGTTCCTATATAAATACTTTTTTTAGACTTCATAATGTAATAAATTCTCAAATACTTTCTTTAAGGTTTTAGAACATACTACCCTAAAGGATTTGTTATCTAATGAATAAAGCACATTCTTTAAGATGGTTTAAAGTATGGGGCCTACAATATTTGCATGGTTTAGTGTTTAAGGGTAAAGAGAAGAAATTGAAAAAAAAAAAAAAAAAAAAAGAGACCAAATGTCAGGATGGACAGAGGATGTTAAGAAACAAATTTCACATTATATCTTTTAAAGATAATAATAAAAAATAAAATAAAATATGAAAAATAATAAATAAAAATTAAAAATACTAAATTTTTGTGATTCAATTAATTTGATATATATCTATAGGTGGATATATAAGTAAATATTATTAAAGCGAATAATACAAAAAAAAAATAAAAAACTCTTCTAAAACTTAATTGACAAAAGTCTAAATAATGGACTAAATACTACTAAAGTTTTATCCCCTTATTATAAAACAAATTACATTACTCTTTATTTATAAGAAAAAAAATCATTTAACTTTGCTCAATGTTTTAATGTAAAGCTTTAGCTATGAACTTAATAAATCTCTATCTTAACTTAAGTCTTACATGAAGATATAGTAACAATGCTTTACCTTCTCCATGAGCTTCCAAATTATCATACTACACCAATTAAATCCAAGTATTACTTAAACCTAACAACTGGAAGAAGTTTCGTAAACATATATGCATGATTGCTTTTGGTATTAATTTTTTAAACTAAAATCTTCCTCTAGACAATTGTCCCCCAAATAAAATGATACCTCACATTAATATGTTTTGTCCTCTTATGATACATCTGATCCTTAGTCAAATGTATTACATTTTAACTATCACAATGGATGATAACAACATCTTAATAAGTTCACCATGCAAACCTTTCAACCATTAGGCTTCTTTGATAGCTTCAGTCACTGTCATGTATTTTGCTTCAGTGATAAGCAAAACAACAATATATTGTAAAGTAACTTTCCAACTAATAGCAAAATCACCAACACCAAACTTATAGCCTATAAAAGACATTCTTTTATTAAGATTAGCAGCGTAGTTAGAATCAACAAAACAAATGTATCTTAATTTTTACCAAACTCTAAACATAAATCTAAAGTACTTCACAAGTATCTAAGAATCCAATTTATAACTTGCTAATGTGATTTGCCTAGAGAAGACATATACCTACTAGTCACACTAATTACTTGTAAAATATATAAATGTGCGCAAATCATCACATGCATATGACTGTTGAATGAAACTCTTTTCATATACCTCTTCTCTTCATTTAACTTTAGTGACTAAGTAGTTAATAACCTAAAATGACTAGCAATGAGAGTACTAATAGTTTGACATTTTTCATACCAAATCATTCCAAGACCTTTTCAATATAATTCTTTTGGGTCAGATATAACTTACTACCTTTACAATTCCTTTTGATATCCATGCCAAGAATCTTTTTTGCTACTCTCAAGTCTTTCATCTTAAATTCATCATTCAAAAACACTTTCAAAGTGTGAATCTCTAACAAATTCTTGGCAGTAATAAACATGTTGTTGACATAACATAACAAATAAATGAATATGTCATCATCTAACTTTCAGAAGTAAATACAACTATCATATATACTCCTAAAATAACTTCAATCCAACATAAAGGAATCAAACATCTTCTACCATTATCTCGGACAATGTTTCAATCTATACAAGGATTTTTTTAATAGAAAAATATGGTTTTCTTACCCTTAACTTCAAATCCTTGATGCTACCTCATGTACATTTGCTCCTCAAGCTCATTGTGTAAAAGAGTTGCCTTAACATTGAGTTACTCTAACTCTAACTCATACATGGCTACCAAAGCAAGCAAGACACATATCGAACTTGCATCTTCGACTTTTGTTATACCTTTTTACTTTTTAAAGACTTGTTTGCAACTAATGATTTTCTTTTCAAAAGGCGGCTTCATAAGAACCCATGTGTCATTCTTATGAAGAGATTTTATTTCTTCATTAATTGTAACTAACCACCTGGATGAGTTAACTCCTGAAACTACTTATAAATATGTAAATGGTTCACCATGTTCATTAGTTTCTTATACAACTAAAAGAGTACAAACAACATAAACTTTATACTTCTATAGTGGTTGAATCTCTCTTCTTAGTCTATCATTGGCTATATAATGATTCTCTTCTTTATCTTTAAAGGAAATCTGCAATATTTGATGAATTTAACTGAATGTGAGAACTCTACTATGTGACATCTCAATTTACAACTTTAAACACCACCTATTTATGTGTAGTGTTACACTGATTTGCATTAGAAAAAATTAAAAACTCTTCATTTAAATGTAATATAGAGGATTTATCAAATGTAACATCACTAATAATTACAGATTTTGGTGGATCAATACCCCTTTACTCCATATGCATGCCTAAAAAAAATGCACTTTTTAACTCTAAGTTTTAATTTTCTATCATTAATATGCATATAAGCAAAACATTTAAATATTTTCAAATTAAAATAATTAGTAGGAGTACCTTACTAGACTTTTTCTAGAGTATTGAATATTATAAAAGCTAAAGGCATATGATTAATGATGTAACAAATTATTAAAACTACATTTGCCCAAAAGTCATTTGATAAACTAACATTGGAAATTATATGACCAGCTCTCTTTAAATGTGTTTTGCTCATACATTCAACAACATCATTTTGCTGAAGAATCATCCTGATTATACAATGATAAATAATGTCTTTATATTCACAAAATTCATTAAATTCACCTTCATAAAATTCCAAGTCATTATTTGTCCTGAGTCATTTCATTTGTTTCCTTGTTTGCTTCTCAATCAAGGCTTTTCATTTCTTGAATGTTTGAAAAACATCATTCTTGTGCATTTTAAAAAAAAAAATCTAATCTTCCATTGAATAATCATTAATGAAAGTTAACATATACTTGACATCACCTTTTAACAAATAAGTGATAGTCCTTAAAAATTTAAGTGAATATAATTCAAAGTGTTTTTTGTTCTATTAATTATTGAAAACTTGAAATTGATATGTTTCTACTTCCTAAAGATACAATACTCGTAAAAGTTTAATTTACAGTCCATTGTCCATACAATGGCCCTCTTTTACTCAATATAGATATACTTTTCTCGCTTATGTATCTCAACTGTATATGTTATAGTTTCATAATATTTGCCATTGAATTAGATGATGTAAAAATTGTAATAGTACCTATAATTATAAATCCTTATAGAATGTACAAATTTCTAATCCTGCAAGATTTCATGACAACGAGAGTACCTTTATTAATTTTCAAAACTCTACGTTCACTAATGTACATATAACTAAAAGTCTTAGGTGTTTCTAAGTAGATGAGATTTTTCTTCAATTCTGGAACATGTTTGACATATGTGAATGTTTTTATAGCACCATTATGAGTTTTGATTCTAACCTTACCAATCCTAACAATTTTGCAAACTGTGTTACTACCTATCATAACAACTTTACCTTTAATAGATTCATATATAGAAAACCAGTTCTTATTAGGATACATATTGTACGTGTAATCAGAATTTAAGATTTATTTATTGGCAAACCTTAATTTATCATTAGTAAAGAAAATAATTCTTTTACTTTTATTTTTTACAACAATAGTTTGAGCTGACTCATTACTTTTGTGCTTATTCTTATTCTTGGTTTTTTCTTTATCTTTTAGCTTAAAGTAATTAGCTTTGATGTGTCATTTTTTTTTACAATAATTGCATACCAAATTTCTAGATCTAATTTAGATATTTAACTATCTGCATCTCTTTTATCTCATTTACCTCAAATTAGCAAACTATTAGTATAATCACTATTACTCACCTCAATTATATCCTTATCAATATAGTCTTTTATCTTCAAAATAAACATAATTTCTTTATAAGAAATAACCTTTTCATCATAAAACATTATTTTTCTCCAATACTTAAATAACTGAGGAAAAGAATAAAATAATAATAAGATTTGATCCTTATCCTTAATATAAATATCTATATTACATAAATTCATAAGTAAAGAATCATATTTATTAAGATGTGACAATATAGATGGTCTTTCAGGCATATGAAATATATATAAACTCTATTTTAAATAAAACTTATTTTTTATTATTTTCTCCATATGCAAAGTCATTAATTTATCTCATAAACTTTTAATAGTTACATCAATAGCAAATTCTGTTAAAACCTCATCATAAAAGTTTAAAATGATACTTAATTTGATCTTTTTGTCAAAACTAGCATATTTCTCATTTGATATCTTCTCTGACTTTTTCTCCTTTCCTAACAATGCTATATCAATGTCATATTAAACCAACGTGACCTCCATCTTCAGTTATCACATTCTAAAGTTAACACTCTAATCAAACTTCTCAGAAGAATAATACTATTTATTGTCATTATGATTATTTTCTTTGATCGAATTTCTTGGAATAATACTTAATTATTATCATGATGACATTCTTTTATTTTTTTTGGTAAACTTGGCTTTAATGTTAGTTTATTAAGAGATAAACTTGAGATTATATTCCTTAAAAATAATAAAATTTGACTTATATTTATAAGTAAAAGTGGAAGTAAATATTATTAAAATAAAGAATACAAAACAAAAAAAATTTTTTTAAAGTCTAATTGACAAAAATTCAAATAATAAACTAAAAACTCTTAAAATTTTACTTATTATAAAATAAATTATATTACTCTTTATTTATAAAAAAAAAATATCTAATTTTATTCAATATTTTAATGGGAGACTTTAATTATCAGTTTAATAGAGGAGGTGGATAGCCTTTTCAAGATGATCTGTTGCTGCCCAATTTGTGCTACCCTTTGGCCTTACCTCATCACAGAATGATCTTCATTATCCAGAAATTCGAGATGACAAGAAAACAGAAGATATAGATGTGACACTATAACATGCCCTAGAAGAGAAGCACGATGAAATAATAGATAGTAATCTAGAACATCACCAAGTTCCTACAAATAGATGGCGGTCTGTTCTTTATAGAATAGTTGAAGGTATGAACAAACTATACATATAAATGCACACCCTACCTAGCTAGCAATACGTGAACTTGCATAAGTCTGTGTCTTCCTTTACGGTTGCTTTTCATGACATTGAGTTGATTTGATAACTTTTTCTATTAGGAAAGCTCTAAAGGGTATACTTTTTAGGAAATTTCGATGATTAACACCATTTTTGCCTAATAGTTGTGATAGACAACTGGTTTCTTGTTTCAAGACTTGCTTTGATGAGTAGGTTGGCGAACAACATGCTTCAGCAATTGCCACACAATAGTGAACATGAATATGTTGATTGGGACAACGTTGATATAGGTATTTAATAATTGGAGATATTGGCACACGATTGTCTATATTTAAGATACAGATGTGAAATAATTGGACTACAGATGTGAAGATGCATTCCTTGAAGAAAGTGAGAGTTATGATAATTGGACTGTACTTGTAACTTGGGTTTGTTGGAAAGGATTCCTCGTCATTAGGTAAAAGGGAAAAATGTAAAGTTCTTCTGATTCCTCATCCGTCTATGTGGGCTGATTCTAAAAGTCTTCATAAACCATTCATATTTCCACGTAACCACGACGTACCCGACGATCAACCCAGCCAAGAGCCCGCCGGCATACCCAATCACAACTGGTCTCCAACCAAATTCAAACGAAGGTCTCGTATCTTCATTTTCTTCGGGCCCTGAAGTTGACGGCGGCAAAGCCTCTGAATTTCTGCATTTCCTCGATAAAGGGTTCCCGCATAAGCCCGGGTTTACCTCGTACGAGCTGTTCTGAAAGGTGTCAAATTGCTTCCCTTGCGGTATAAGCCCTGTCAGGTTGTTTTCAGAGACGTTGAAGACTTCGAGGAAGTTCAGTTGCACTAGTTGCTGAGGAATCTCCCCTGTGAGTTTGTTCCTGGAAAGGTCTAACGACTCGAGCTGCGTAAGATTCCCTAAGAATGTCGGAATGCTGCCACTGAGAAAATTGTTAGAAAGATTCAGCATATGAAGCCCGTAAAGGTTCCCAATTGATGTCGGAATCTCCCCTGTAAATCCATTACTCGAGAGGTCCATGGCGACGAAAAAGTCTAAAATCTCGTCGTATTGTTGTTTCCTTCCTTTGTTATTTAACGAAATTTGGTACCTATAGTCTTCCTGAATGGAGATTGGGCCTGGCATTGACAGTTGAAAGGATGCATGCATGTAAGCTAATTGACTTGCATTAATTATCTTCATCGCATTCCAATTCAAAAAAAACTGCGTTGGCAATGGGCCTGAAAAATTGTTCTGAGAGAGGTCAACTATGCGCAACATGGAGAAACTGGATTCCCATTGTGGATCACCGAGCATGCCATTGAACCGATTGGACCGTAGAACAAGAACTTTCAACTGATTAAGTAATGTTACCAAATGGGGAAAGCATCACTTATTTGGTTGTTTCCAAGATCTAAAAGCTCTAGCTTTTTGCAATTTGCCAATGATCTTGGTACCTGTCCTTCTAATTGATTGCTTCCCAGCCTAAGCTCCTTCAAATTGCAAGCATTTAGATGCATGGGAGGAATTCTACCGTAAAAATTATTGTTAGCAAGATCCAGTACTTCTAGTTTGACACTTAAACTCTCCAGACATTGAGGAAGCACGCCACTGAGATTGTTGTTGGATAAATCAAGGTAGGTAAGATTCTTGAGTGTACAAAATTGCGATGGAGGAAGCACGCCACTGAGACTGTTGTAGGATAAATCAAGGTAGGCAAGATAATTGAGTGTATAAAATTGCGATGGGATTTCACCTGTGAAATTATTTCCGCTCACACTGTACAGCTCGATTGTTGGTGGTGGTATTGGAAGTGAACCTTGCAACATGTTATAACTGAGGTCTAGAAAGGAAAGTTGAGTCCATGTAAAAACACGTGGAGGGTGTTCAAAGCCTGTGAGGAAGTTATTTGAAAGTTGCAAACCCTCTAGAGTGTCGTGACTGATGTTCCATATCCATCCAGGTATTATGCCTTCAATTTGGTTGTCGGATAAAAACAGCATCTGCAAGCGATCTTGATCGCGCAAGAAGAGTGGAAAGTGACCTAAATTGCACGATCCAAGTCCCAAAGTAACAAACTTCCGATGAGTAGTATCAGGGATCGACTCAGCGGGAAATGACAACGCGTTGTTTGACAAGTGCAGTTGGGTCAAGTATGGGAGCTTAAAAAATTGTTCCAACTCTATTATGCCACTCAAGTTATTACCATCAAGAGAAATACCTTGAAGACTACCAAGTTGGAAGATTGAGGCTGGAATGGGTCCCTCTAACTTGTTGTCTGCTAGACTTAACTTCGTCAGCTGAAACAATTGAGAGATTGAATACGGAATCACCCCCTGCAATTCATTGTCATCAAGCAACAAAACAGATAGTTGAGACATTCTTAAAAGCCAAGATGGGATTCGACCACATATTTGACAGTCGGGCAGAAATAATTCTTTAAGTTGGGTAAGATTGGCAATATATGGAGGAATCTCGCTATTAAGTATAACATTCTCAAAGCTTAGAAAAGTGAGTTTTCTCTGCCTACCAAGCCATGACAGGGAAGAAACATTTGAAACCTTAAAAGGATGTCCCTCGAGGCCCAAGTGAACAAGCTCTGTGAGATTTTCAAATGAAGCGGGAATTTTTCCAAAGAAGTTGCTGCTTCCAGTATCAAAATATTGCAAGGAACGGAGGTTTCCAAATGAGGCTGGCAGCTCTCCCTTGAAACTTGTTCCTGAAAGATCCAATACCCGAAGTGTACTAGTTGAGTTAAATTCGGGTAAATAACCACTCAGATCACTATTCTGTTGCACTACAAGATTTTGTAGATTTGGCAGTTGGAAAACCGCTGCAGGAAATTCACCGTACAACTGACAACCTGTCAAAGAAAGCGATGTTAAAGTGGATAAGTTTGCCAAGGAAACGGGCACAGTGGACGGTATGTATAAGCCATCGAGATGAAGAACTTCTAGGCTGGTCAGGTTCTGCAATAACATTCGAAAATCCGGCCTCTTAAGCACTAATTGAACAGCGGAAGAGACATTAAGGGATAGATCAAGGGAAACCAACTTTGACAATTTTGAAATATCTGATGGGATTGGGCCAGAAAATGCAGAATTGGAAAGGTTTAGATAGATTAGCTTGGAAAGATGGCCTAAACTTGGTGGTACTTGCGACTGATTAAAATCGTTGTCAGCAAGATTAAGCCTACGGAGGTGAACAAGACGGAAGAGGCTACTGTTGGAGTTGATGGAACCATGGAGATAGCTGCTACTAAGGTCCAAACCGATCACATGACCGGTGCTATTATCACACTCGACGCCATCCCAGGTGCAGCAATCACCATGTCCGCCTTGGAGACTCCAAGATTCGATCTTTGGATTCGCCAAAGTACTGTCAGAGGCAGAGCTGCTTATTATGAAGCTTTGTTTGAACTGCAGGAGGGCAAGGCGGTCGTGACCGGAGCAGAACGGATGATTCAGAAAAGAGGCGGCTGAAGTAACAGAAACATTATGAAGAGATGAAGACAAGAAGAACAAGAAGCTTAAGATACAGGACATGGGGAGAAGTAAAGGTGACTTCATGTTGGTTTTAGCTGATCTGTTTTTGCGCTGCTGCTTATTCACGAGAGTGGGAATTGATTGCAATTTATAGACACTCAGTGAGAAATAGGTAAGTCATTAGACTCCGGACATAAATTACGGTGAGAATAAAGCTAAATTTTTATAATAATAGTGTAAAAATTTAAATGATAAAATTACAAGGCCAAAAAAAATTTAATTTAAAGAAATAAAAAACATATTTAACAGGTAAAAAATTAAAAAACTTATAATAGTAATTTTTTATTAAGTAATTTTTTAATTTTTTTTAATTGATAATAACTAAAATTTAAATTCAAAATAATAATTTTAATAATTTTTTAATATAATGTAATATTTAACTTAGGCCATCTAACTTTGATCCAATGTTTTGCAACCATGTGATAGGGCAGTCTTTCCAATAACTATTGGCAACTTAGCATATTATTACTTGTAAATAAAGGGTATTAACGTTAGCGTTAGCTGGAAGTCAGTCTATACAATGACTGTCATTTGTTTAAGTTTTTATTTCTAGGGGACAAAACATCTCTCTTATTTTCTTGTTCAAATTACAATGACCCATACCAGGAGCTTGGCCCCCACTCCTACCTTTCTTTTCTTTTTGAGTTACTTTTTTTCAGCGACGTTGTCCCTTATCTCCTATTATTTCTATACAACAATTTATAAAAAACATTTTTCATAACTATAAATAATAAATAACAATTATTTAGATAACTAAAAAAATTTTGTAAAAATTAATTTAAGTATTTGATAGAGACATTGATATATACTATATTTTGTTATTTTATTTAAAAAATTAATGATAATATCTTTATAATTTTTAAAAAATTAATTTTAAAATTTTAAGTAAAATAGTTACTCAAACATTTTAAAAAAAAAAAATTGGGTGTTTTTCATTTTAAAGAAATTTGAAATGTTGTTTGCTTCGCCCAAAAAAAAAAAATCAAAGTGTACGGCCCAATTAGAAGAAGCTAAGTGGCAAGGGCTATAATTTTAAAATTTAGACCTAATCGAATCGAATGTAAAATAAAAAAAAAATTGATGGCCCAATGAGAAGAAACTAAGTGGCAAGGGCTATAGTTTTAAAAATTAGACCTAATCGAATCGAATGTAAAATAAAAAAAAAATTGATGACGTGAACTTAAGGTATTGTGTAATTTTACAAAATTTTTAGTTAAAATATTAAACTAAAAAATTATTTTATCTAGTTGATGTCTAGTCAAAATAGTATTTTTTTTAAATTTTTGTTAAAAGTAATTTTTTTGACAAAAAATTATATAAAATTATATTAATTTAATATAATTACTTAAATTATATAAATTTTATTTTAATAATATTTTATTTATTATTTTATAATATAAATAAAATAAATAATAATAATTTTTTATTAATTTATATCTAATTTTATTTTAATTTTAAATTATATATCGTTAACACTGATAAAATTAAAAATTATTGCATATAAAATAAATTTTAATTCAGCGTACTCAGTGAAGCAAGCCCTTTCAGAAAAAGAAAAAATGCTTAACTCTTGGTACGAGTTGCCGGATTATAAATCAAACCTTTAAAAAGCAAGCGGAAAATGTAAGATGAATTCACACTTGCCAATGATGTAGAAGTTGTTCCCTCTTTCCACATGTCCCAATACGTGGTAAGGGTTATAGTTTTAAAAATAGGATCAAATCGTAAAACCCAAAAAAATCAAAGAAGTGACCATAGGTTTGGTCCAATTTAGTAAAAAAATTAGTTAAAATATTAAACTAAAATATTATTTTAACTAATTAACCTCTAATTAAAATAATCATATGTGTAAATTTTTGTTAAAAAATAATTTATTCTTTCAAATAATTAATTATATATAATTATATTAGTTTATTATGATTAATTGTATATGTATATTTAAATTTTATTTTTATAATATTTTATTTATTATTTTATAATATAAATAAAATAAATAAATAGCATTTTTTATTGATTTATAACCCTATTTTAATTTTAAATTATTTGTTGTTACAATTAGTAAAATAAAAAATAATTGTATACAAGATAGATCCTAATTAAGTAATTTCTGACACAAGCTTTCATCTAGACAAAATAATAATGATAATAATAGTAGAAGTAATTTTATAAGATATATTTTAGTTTAAAATATTTTAAATGATTAAATTTAAATGATTTTAATTTTTGTAATTAGATTAAAAGTTTTAATAATATTTATAATTTAATTATAAATTTAAATAAAATTCAAAATTTAATAATAATTTAAATAAAATTTTAGATATTAAATTATAATTTTTGACATTTAATGCCAAAATCAATCCAACCATAAGTTTAATCTATATTTTCAATTTTTTTTTTTGTTAGTTTCAATAATTTTTTTTTGTACATTTAACTAAATTTTGACCAATTTAAATATCATATAAATTTTAAATCAAATTAAATCAATAATTTGATAATCTAATTGAATAATTTGAATATATTTTTAAAACATTAATTAGTGAGTATGTAATTTGTTGAGGTGTTTGTAATACAAATTATAAGATATTTTGTCTTCTTATACTGGAATAAATAATATATTTAGTGTTGGATGTCAATCTACTTAGTCATACTATAAAATTATAAAAATTTACAAAAATATATCAAATTTAAATAAAAAAAAAGTTATATTAGAATAATTATTTAAATAAATTATAATTTTATTTTAATTTAAAATATTTTTATATAATTTTTTTATAATTTAAATATAAATTTTTTAAAAATTTAAAAATAAATAAAAAAAAAATATTTAAATTAATTAATTATTTAAATATATCATATTATTATTCAAATTTTTTATCTTTTTTTATCCTATTTACTTTTATTTCTACTTAAAATGAATGAGATATAACAACTATTTCGTCATCCTCTCACAATTATTTTTTTAAAATGACCTATTAAAATATTTTTTATAACTAAAATTTTCAAGTAAAAATTAAATTAATGATTTAAAAATATATATATATTAATTTAATTATTTGATAAAAATATTGATATATATTTTATTTTATTATTTTATTTAAAAAATAACAATAACTCAAAAAAATTTCTTATTATTTTAGTGAAATCAATTTTTAAGTTTTGAATAAAATTTTCATTATAATTTTTTAGAAGATTAAAACAATATTATGGTGTTTTCTTTTTTACACCCTAATATTATATATATAATTGAATTTATTAAATTTTAAATTTATAATATTTGCGCGTTTGCGAAATTATTTAATCCAGTGCAAAACACGGCCTCCCCCAATAAGTATTGGCAACGTGGCATATTATTACTTGTAAATGCTAAAATAAAGGGCGGGAAGTCAGTCTAGACAATCACCCATACGCTTGTCAGTTGGAAGACTATTAATACTATTTGAAAATTGCAACCATGACCACAAGTTTCGCCTTTTTTTTTCTCTCTCTTTATTATTTTTTTTTTCTCAGTTTACTTTTCTTTTCCTGTGGAACGGGATGATAACGACTTCGTCATCTACACAAATATTTTTAATAATTACAATTGACAAATAAAAATTACATTGGTAATTAAAAAATTATAAATATTAATTTAAGTATTTAATATAAAAATTAACTGAATTACGTTTTGTTATTTTAATAAAAAAATTAATAATAATATTTTGCAATTTTAGAAAAATCAATTTTAAAATTCTAAGTAAAATACTCCCTGCAGTGATTTTAGATGAAAGAAAAAAAAAAAAAAAAGATCGTGTTTTTCTCATGTAAAAAGATATGTGAAAGATTGTTTACCTAATTGGAAAGAACAAATCAAAGTGTCCAGCCTAATGAGAAGCAGCCAAGCGGGACCATAGTTTTAAAAATTGGATGAACTGACCGCACAATTGAAAAAATTGACCTTGGGTACGTTGAATTTTGTGAAAAAATTGGTTATTATATTAAAATTTAAAATTATTTTACCTAATTAAGTTAAAATAGTGAAATTTATAAATTTTTTAATAAATAATTTATTTCTTACGTTAAAAATTATATATAATTATATTAATTTATTACGATTACACATGTGAATTTAAATTGTTTAATATGAATAATTATATTAAAAATTTTAATAATATTTATAATTTAATTATAAATTTAAATAAATTTAAAATTTAATAATAATTAAAATAAAATTTTAATATTAAATTATTATTTTTATATTTAATATAAAAATTAATTTAATTTTAAGTTATATTTTTTAAAAATTTTTATTAATTTTTTTAAATAATTAATTTGATATCAATTTAAATATTATTTAATTTTTAAAATTAAATTAAATTAATTATAAATTAATCTAATTAAATAATTCAATTAAATTTTAAAAATAATAAAAAAATAAATATACAATTTATTAAAACATTATTTACCTCTAATATAATTTATAAGATATTTTATCTTTTTTCATTTAGAATAAGTGTATCATCCATCCCATATCCATTCGTTCAAATTTAAATAATGTGGAAATACACAACCTTTCTTCCTTAATTAAAACTGTGGGGGCTTGTTGTAAGGACCACGCACCGATGCACCATGGTCCAATTTTGATTTTCCATTTCTCCTACCATACAATTTGATCACTCGTGTACTTCAGTAACTGTCAATCAATGCACAAGAAAACAAATTTCAACAAGAAAAGAAAATGGGAGACAGATGCTTTGGTCCCATAGAAATAGAAACTTAAACAAATTTGAATATCTTAATATTTCCTCTATAAAGGACAAAACATTCTCCCATTTTTCTAAGCACTCAAGCTCAATTTAGAAAAAAAAAGTCTACGGTGGGTTGGATTGATTCTTTTGCTATGGTCTTGCTAATGCATTATTGTTGTTTCTTTGGCAAATCCTATTTTTAACAACCTTATTGAAACATTCGATTCCTTTAAAATTTTAATTGATTTTTTTTATATTTAATTAATTTTTAAGTGATTTAAATATTTTTAAATTTTTAAATTAAATTAAATTAATAATTTAATTAATTAGAAATTAATTTCACTAAATAATTTAAATATATTTTTAAAATACTTATTAATTAATGAGTATAGAATTTGTTGAAATGTTATCCGATGACTGCAAAACAGCTGGAAATTATTTGATCGAGTGGGCCTCCCCCAATAAGTATTGGTAACGTGGCATATTATTACTTGTAAATGCAGGGCGGGAAGTCAGTCTAGACAATCACCCATTGGAAGAATATTAATACTATTTGAAAATTGCAACCATGACCACAAGTTTCGCCTTTTTACTCTCTCTCTGTTTTTCTTTTTTTTTCAGTTTACTTTTCTTTTCTTGTACATTATTATTTATGTAAAATAATATATAAAAATATTCTTAATAAATATTTAAATAATTAAAAAAATTATAAAATTTGCATAGGCCCTCTCTAAGATTGTTTTCAGAGAAGTAAGCAGGGAGCTTTATTGTGCTAATCGCCGAGGCATCTACGAAGAGCCGAAGGAAATGATGCAGAACGGTCATAATCACGCGCGGGGAAGCATATAATAAAATCATTTCCCCTGTTAATCAAACAGTCCTGTTTGCCTGATTGTCAACTTCCTGTTTTAAGTACCTAAACCAGCTTCCAAATTCCACCAATTAGTCTCAATTTTAATGTAAGTACTAAAATAAAATTTAAAATTTATGAAGATAATATAAGTTTAATTTAATACAACGGAAGTACTGGAAGCAAAAACTAAATCTTAAACCAACAAAATTTCGACAGAATGTACATATCCTCCGACTACAAAACACGGAACACGACACCAACACCGGATATATTAACATTGAAAATTTTAGGACATTGACGTTGTTAAGAAATCAAATTGATATCAAAAAATACTATAATTATAATTAAGTGACATAATTAAATTAAGATTAGAATATATTATTTAATATTTATATATTATAAAAAATAAAAATAAAAATAAAAGAGAAAAACTAAAAATTGAAACCACCTAATATAAGTTACTAAGCTATATTTGTTGCTCTTTCTTTTTATTTTCAATGGAGGAGTTTTTGCCTTGATACTCACACTTACTTTTTTAACGGTGAAACGGTACTTTGATCCTCTGTTCACCAAATTGTGGAATCATGCATTAAATTGTGGCAAGGCCGAAGTCTGTATTTTTACTGTAATAATGTAGAGATTGACAAAGATTTAAATGATTGTAAGAAATAGATACTCTCTGAGAAGGTTAAAGGTAATAGAAATTTAAATAATAAAATTAAAAAATTAAAAAATATTATTAAATTTTAAAAAAAAGGTAATATATTTGAAGAATAAAATAATAAAAAAATTATAATACTTACTGTTTATATATTTAATAAAACAAACAAATTACAAAATATTTTTATTATATAATTTTTTATTTTGTTTAATTAAAATTAAAATTAATTAATATTTAAATTTAAAAATTTTAATTTTTAAAAAATAATTTTAATATTAGATAATATTTAACTTATATAACATGTCTGAAATCTAAATATAATAAAATAAAAAAACCAATCAACTTAAAAAAAAAAGACACGGCCGACAGCATCCCTAAGAACCATTTGGCATGTTATCACCCGCAAAACAAGGCACTAACGTTGACGGCAAGTCAGTAGACAATGACACAACTGTTGTCATTGGAAGCCTATCGCCATCTATATCGGTATCTGGAAATTGCCATCAGCATAGCATCTTTCATTTTTGCTCTGTTCTCTCGTCCGGGACCACAAATTTTGGCCTTTTTTTTTCTGTTTACTTTTCTTCCTATGTGGGACAGGATGGGAACAACGATACATAGTCTACCCACAATTATTGCAGCTTAACCACAAGTAAAAATATTTCTGATAACTTCAAATGATAAATAAAAATATTTAAATGTTTAAAAATATCTATAAAAATTAATTTAATTATTTGATAAAAATATATATATATATATATTATATTGTATTTTTCCATTATTAAAAAATGTAACAATAATCTAATTTTTTTTTACCATTTTAATGAAATCAAATTTTAAATTTTAAATAAAATAATCACTCTAATTATTTAAAAATTTAGTTAAATTTATTAAATTTTAAACCACTCGGACTTTTGTGTGAAGGACCACTTCCGCTATCGGGATTATTTCCGCAAAACAACATCCCATGACCATCAACAGCTGGAAATTATCCGATTGAATGGACAAAATGGCCTCCCCAATGCAAGTGGGCATATTATCACTTGTAAATAAAGGGCATTGACGTTGAATATAAGTCAGTCTAGACAATGACCCAACGGTTGTCATTGGAAGACAATCACTGTCTAAAAATTGCCATTAGTATCTTTCATTTTTTGCACTGGGACGAGGACCACAGGTTTTGCCTTTTGGTTTTTCGTTTTTTCAGTTTACTTTTCTTCGTTGTGATTCGGGATAGTAATGTCTTTGTCATTTACCCACTATTATTTTTGTAAAATGACATATAACAATATTTTAAATAATTATAAACGACAAAAAACAATTATTTGAATGGTTAAAAAATTAATCTAAATATTTAATAAAAATATTAATATATATCAAATTTTATTATTTTATTTTTAAAAATTGATGATAATATTTTTGTAATTTTAAAAAAATTAATTTTAAAATTTTAAGTAAAATAGTCAATAAATTTTTTTAAAATATTTTTCTTACATGATAAGATATTTGAAATGTTGTTTAGGTATAGTAAAAGTCATATTTTAAAAATTACTTGGAATCCACTCTAAAACCTTAAAAAAAAAAATAATGAATTGACCTTGAATTTGATCTAATTTTATAAAAAAATTAATTAAAATATTATTTTACCTAATTGATCTCCAGTTAAAATAGTCATATATGTAAATTTTTGTTATAAAATAATTTATCCTTTTAAGTAGAGAATTATATATAATTATATTAGTTTATTATTACTATATATATATATATATTTAAATTTTATTTTTATAATATTTTATTTATTATTTTACAATATAAACAAAGTAAGTAGATAATATTTTTTATTGATTTATTATACTTTTACCATATTTTGATTTTGAATTATTGATGGTTGTGACTAGCAAAATAAAAAGTTGTTACATACAATATTGATCCTAATTCTGTGTATGCAATTAAGTAAGTCTTACCACAAGCTTTCATCATGACAAAATAATAATAATAATGATAATAATATATGATATATTTCAATTAAAAATATTTTAAATGTTGAAATTTAAATTTTTTTTAACTAAAAAAATTTGTAAAAGACTTGATTATATATTAAATTTTTTAATTTTAATAACTAGATTAAAAGTTTAAATAATATTTATAATTCAATTGTAAATTTAGATAAAATTTAGTATTTAATAATAATTTAAATAAAGTGTTGATACTAAATTATAATTTTTCACATTTAATGCCAAAATCAATCCAACTATAAATCAAATCTATTTTTCCAAGTGTTTTTGTTAGTTTCCACATTTTTTTTTTCACATTTAACTAATTTTTGAGCAATTTACATATTGTATAAATTTTAAATTAAATTAAATCAATAATTTGATTAATTATAAATCAATCTAATTGAATTATTTGATTATATTTTAAAATTTTTAATTAATAAGTATGTAATTTGTTGTGATGATACTTGCTCTATAATACAAATTATGAGACTTTTTGTCTCTTTTTATTGGAAGAAATAATGTATTTGGTATTAGTATTAATTTGTTCAACCATATTTGACTATGAAATTATGAAAAATAGTAAAATAAATTAAATTTAAATAAATAAAATCATATTTGAATAATTATTTAAATATATTGTAATATTATTAAAATTTAAAATATTTTCATATAATTTTTTATCATTTAAGTAAATATTACTTAAAATTTTAAAAATAAATAAAAAATATATCATATTTAAATAAAAAATATTTAATTTAAATAATTATTTTTAAAAATTATATTATTATTTAAATTTGTAATTTTTTTATTCATATTTACTTTTGTTTTTATGTGAAAGGGAATAGTAACAATCATTTTTAATTTTTCCATAATTATTTTTATAAAATCACATGTAAAAATATTTTTTATAACAAAAATATTAAGTAAAAATTTTTTAAATGATTTAAAAATATTATAAAAATTAATTTAATTATTTAATAAGAACATTATTATATATTATTTTTTTTATTTAAAAAATAATAATAATTTAAAAAATTTTCTTAATATTTTAGTGAAATTAATTTTTAAATTTTAAATAAATTTATTATTTTAATTTTTTAAAAAATAAAAAAATATATTATAAAATATTATGACACCTTAGTATCTTTTTATATATATATAATTTATTAAATTTTAAATTTATGATATTTGTGCGTTACAATTATTTCTACAAGACAGCATCTGATGACTACAAAACAGCTGGAAAATATTTCATCGAGTGGAAAACACGGCCTCCCCCAATAGCTATTGGCAACGTGGGCATATTATTACTTGTAAAGAAAAAAATTTTAGATGAAAGAAAAAAAAAAGGTTGGTGTTTTTCTCACATAAAAAGATATGTGAAAGATTGTTTACCTGGAAAGAACAAATCAAAGTGTCCAACCTAATGAGAAGACGACTAAGCGGGACCAATTTAGTTAATCGCCATTTTTTCTCTGCCACAATAATACAGAACAGACAAATTTAACAAGTAGAAACAAATCATATAAAGCATTAAAGCAGCCATTCACCTAGATATCCATGGGTAATACAATGCTTCCAAACTAGAATCTTCCACGATATGAACCCAAGACAGTCCAGAGTGAGATCACATGGTACATTCAAATAAACATTTAGGAAAACCCAGCAGAATATCCAAAACACAGAAGGGTCCTTAAGCCCACTAGACCTCATCACTTTTGTTACACATCAATGCTAGTCAAATAGGTCCACCAATGATTGTATGAAGAATTTCTGATCTGGATAGGCCACAAATCCACAAACTTTGCACACAACCTTTCTCTTATTTTCACAATCCCGCCACTCAGTGGGGGTTACAATGGAGTAACTTTACCTTACCGTTATACTTAAGGCTCGTGCTTAAATATTCGAGCTTTCCAATGCAACTCAAAAACCTAATAGAATTCACAGGCATTGTACACCAAAAACACCGGGCTTGAAGTCAAATTAAAGCACATAAACATACGCTGTAGTAAGAATTTCCTCAAACAAGTGACCCTCTAGGTCACAATAGATTATCCTGGCAGTTACACTAAGCTCATCCCTGAAATTTTTCAAACTTTAACATTACAGTTTAAAAACCCAAAACAATTAGCAGACATTACATACCAAGAACACTATATGAATTGAAATCAAACGAAGGCAATAAAAAACATACGTTGTAGCAAGAATTTGCTCAAACAACACCTTAACCATGTCGAGCCCACGCTTAACCCGCAACAAATTCCTAGAATGGCTACCTGCTTTTCTCACACAATTCCCTTCCACGTCTCTATCCAGCAAGCCTTGCAATGTCACAATCGATTTCGATGCGGCTCCAAGATCATGAACCTTTTTGGGATGAAATTTCTAGAGAAACCCGAAATCGAATTAAGCACTGGAAATTCAGGAAAAGAAAAATCCAAGCAAAAAGAAAGAAAGAAAGAAAGAAAGGTGGGATCTTGGCAAAATAATCCATCTCGGCGAACTTGAAGGCGATGCCCAAGCAACCGAAGAGAGGGGCTACGAGGAAGCACGCGTGGGAGAAAGGCCCCAACTCCACTTCCGCCGCCGGGGCGTCGACGGCTTCCGCCAGCTCTTTGAATGCCTCCGCCATCTTTCTCAGCGGCTTATCCGGCCCCCGCCATCCTAATTTTCAATCTCTCCCCCTCTCTCTCTTCGGGGCTGGCTCTGGTCAATTTGGTGCTGTGCTCACGGAATGTTCTTTTACTGCTCAGTGACCCTGTTCGTTGATTCCTCCGTTTGCATGGAGTGGGGCCCAACAGAAGAATTTCTATTTTTACCAGCCTATTACATGGATTCACGTTTAACTTGACATTTTTACCATTTTTTTATTAAGGAAATTTGTAATCTGTTTTTTCGCAGTTCTGTCCAAAATAAAATTTTTAATCATAACAAAAAAATGAAAACGTTAAGAAAAAGATTAGAGAATAAAGAAATTATGTGGTAAGAAAATGAGAGTGAATTGATAAGAATAATGTATATAATAATAATAATTTTTTAAAAAAAATTAAAAATTTTTTTAAGGTGTATAATTAAAATATATTTTTTTATTTTTAATTTAATTTTTTCTCTTTTAAAAATTATACTTTAAAATTAATAAAATTAATTTAAATAAAAAATTTGTAGTCTACATTAAATAAATAATAGATTAGTTTTTTAAAATGTCATCAAGGGAGAATAAACAATAAAAATTATTACTTAATAGATAAATTGATTATAAAGGAAATTATTAAATTTACAATAACACACATAAGATCAACTTTAGGTAGTCTGCCCCAAATTTTAATTACTTAATTTGACTTTTTTTTTTTTCTCACGGATACTTATTTTGATTTTTTTAATAACTCATGATGAGTTCACTTTGAGAATATCAAAACAAATCACCCATCACCCCTATTTGTGAGTAAATTATGTGCCGATATAATTGTTGTATGAGGACAAACTATTAAGTAATGTCTTTTTAATCATGTAAAGTAAAATAAAATGAATGAAAAATAATAATTAAATATTATTTTTTTCAAAAAAAAAAATTCTGCATCCTAAAATGAGTAGTCTTTGGCAAGAGTTTCCCTTTGGTTTTGTTGATTTTTAAGAACTCCAAATCTTCTTAAGATTCTTCTGCTTGATGAGATGATCTCTCATATGCCACTGCCAGTAACACACCATTATTCGCTCATCACTTCTTCTACATCTTTCTTTGCCAACCAAAGTTGGGGTTTGTTCTACTCCTTCCTATCAATTTGGTCTCATATCATTTACTTAGCAAATAGCATTCTTGGGAGAAGGATTAGATGTACCCACAGCTGTCTAACAATTCCAAATTATTTATTTTGGAACCATAACTGTCCATACAATGAGTAATTTTTGAATGTCACAGTTGTAAATTTTCCTATAGAAATAAATCGTCTTGTTTCAAGGTCAATTATGTGCTATTATGATTGCAACTCAAGAAGAAAATGTTTTGAGGACAAATTATTAAGTAATATATATATATATATATATAACTTATCCATTATGTATAGTAAAATAAGATTAATGAAAAATAATAACAGAATTTTGTTTTTTCTTTTAAGAAAAAAAAAATTCCCCCATCTTGGAATGGGTAGCATTTGGCAAGAGTTCCCGTTTGGTTTTGTTGATATTTAAGAACTCCAAATCTTCTTAAGTTCCTGAACCAACAATAACAACGAGGCAAGGTACCAAACAGGGTTTAGTGCATCATTTCTGCTTGAATGTGGGTTCAATAAGATGTCAAGTATAATTATGCCAGTGAAATATGCACAGAGCCAAGTAAAGATTTTGTCTTGGGTATGAAAGCTTGCATATTTTGTTGATAATCAATATGAAAAATTCCAGCTTGTTAATTGCTGGTTTCATTTCTTGCCGGAAACAAGCATTCTAAGGATACGAGGGTGCGTGTCTTTTCAGGTTATTCTTCTGTTTTCTCAAGGTTGAGATAGTTATAAGTCTTCCTTTCCGTGGTGGGTCATAAGTAAGGATGATAGCCATGGCTTAAAATCGACACCTAGCAGTTTTAGACAATAAGATGCCTTCTAGTTTAGATTGAATGTGATATTTTTCCTGGCAATGCCTGTACTCTCTCTCTCTCCATGCGTGTTTGAAGGCATAATCACTTCACAACTTTCAAGAATAGCAATACTGCAACTCATGATCTAATTATGATGCTTATTGATTGGCTACATGTTCTATCCTGTACTCTCCGATGCTGTCCATAATTCTAGTTATGGAAAAGGTTAGTTGATTGCCTTGTTCCACTTACTTGACCAATCAAGTCCGGATTTCTCTTTTTTCCATCCTTGATTAATTGAAGAAGTGTTTCCTGTTGTTGGGTCACTTCACGATTTGAATCTTCTTCCTTCTCTTGTTAAGAAAAAGAATCTGAGCTGTTTTATTTCATATAACTCATTTCTGTACCTTGCACGAATGGTTCCGAGTATTTGAATTGACATTTAGTTCAACTCATATGACAGGAACTTTATCGAAAGAAATTTCATTATGGTTTCATTCTCCTCCAAAATCATGGCTAGGGCTCCAACTTTATTGCTTTGCATTTTACGGATCGGGGGAATATATACTGTTACATTAGGAGATTAAGAAGCCCCGGCCAGAAGAACACAGAAAAGTATTCTTGAGTGAAAGCATCCAAAATCATGGCTACGGCTCAGTCATGACGACGAGGAAGTCTAAAATCTCGTCGTACTGTTGTTTCTTTCCTTTGTTATTCAACGAAATTTGGTACGAAATTTCTCGCTTCAATTGACGCTGGTGTATGCATGTAAGCTAATCGAGTTGCATTAATTATTTTCATGGCATTCCAATTCAAACAAAACTGCTTTGGCAATGGGCCTGAAAAATTGTTCTGAGAGAGGTCAACTATGCGCAACACGGAGAAACTGAATTCCGATTGATCACTGAGTATGCCATTGAACCGATTAGACCGTATAACAAGAATTTCAACTACTGAAGTACTGCCAACCAAATGGGGAAAGCATCACTTATTTGGTTGTTTCCAAGATCCAAACCCTCTAACTTTTTACAATTTGCGGATGATTTTGGTACCTTCCCTTCTAATTGATTGCTTCCCAGCCTAAGCTCCTTCAAGTTGCAGGCATTTGGATGCATGGGAGGAATTTTACCATGAAAATTATTGCCATCAAGGACCAGTCCTTCAAGCGTGGCACTTAAACTCCCAAAACATTGAGGAAGCACGCCACTGAGACTGTTGTTGGATAAATCAAGATAAACAAGATTATTGAGTGTACAAAATTGCCATGGGATTTCACCTGTGAAATTGTTTCCTTTCCCAGGTACAACCTGATTGTTGGCGGAGGTATTGGAAGTGAACCTGGTAACATGTTCAACCGGAAGTCTAGAAAGAGAAGTTGAGTCCACGTAAAAACACGTGGAGGTTGTTCAAAGCCTGTGAGGAAGTTTCCTGAAAGGTCCAAAAGCTTTAGAGTGTCTTGACTGATGTTCCACATCTATATAGGTATTATGCCTTCAATTTGGTTGTCGGATAATAACAACATCTCCAAGCGATCTTGATGGTGCAGGAAGAGTGGAAAGTGACCTAAATTGCACAAGTCCCAAAGCAACCAACTTTCGATAATTAGTGTTAGGGATAGACTCGGCGGGAAATGAAAACATGTTGCCTGATAAGTACAGTTCGGTCAAGCTTTCCAGCTTCAAAAATCGATCCAACTCTATTGTGCCACTCATGTTATTAGAACCAAGCTAAAGTTGTTGAAGACTACCCAGTTGGAAGATTGAGGCTGGAATGGGTCCCTGTAACGTGTTGTTTGTTAGACTTAAACAGGTCAGGTGGAACAATTAAGAGATTGAATACGGAATCACCCCTTGCAATTCATTGTCATCAAGCGACAAAACAGATAATTGAGTCATCCCTAAAAGCCAAGATGGGATTTGACCAAATATTTGACAGTCAAGCAGAAACAATTCTTTAGGTTGAGTAAGATTGTCAATATAGAGAGGAATCTGGCTATGAAGTTGAACACGCTTAAGACCCAGAAGAATGAGTTTGCTCTGCCTACCAAGCCATGACAGCGAAGAAACATTCGGAACCTCAAAAGGATTTCCGTCAAGGCCGAAGTGAACAAGCTCTGTGAGATTTTCAAATGAAGCGGGAATTTTTCCAAACAAGTTGCTGTCTAGAGTATCAAAAAATTGCAAGGAACGGAGGTTTCCAAATGAGGCTGGTAGCTCTCCCTTGAAACTTGTTTTTGAAAGATCCAATCTCAGAAGTGGACTAGTTGAGTTAAATTCAGGTAAATAATCACTCAGATCATTTTCTCTCACATTAAGAAATTTTAGATTTGGCAGTTGGAAAACCGCTGCAGGAAATTCACCGAACAACTCGCAACGTGGCAAAAAAAAATGATGTTAAAGAGGATAAGTTGGCCAAGGAAACAGGCACAGTGGACGGTATGTATAAGCCATCGAGATGAAGAACTTCTAGGCGGATCAGGTTCTGCAATAACATTGAAAAATCCAGCCTCTTAAGCACTAATTGAACAGCGGAAGAGACATTAAGGGATAAATCAAGGGAAACCAACTTTGGCAATTTTGAAATATTTGATGGGATTGGGCCAGAAAATGCAGAATAGGAAAGGTTAAGATAGATTAGCTTGGATATATGCCAAAACTTGGTGGTATTTGCGACGGATTAAAATCGTTGTCAGCAAGATTAAGCCAACGGAGGTGAACAAGACGGAAGAGACTACTGTTGGAGTTGATGGAGCCATGGAGATAGCTGCTACTAAGGTCCAAACCGATCACATGACCGTGATATTATCACACTCGACGCCATCCCAGGTGCAGCAATCACCATGTCCGCCTTGGAGACTCCACGATTGATCTTTGGATACGCCAAAGTACTGTCAGAGGCAGAGCTGCTTATTATGAAGCCTTGTTTGAACTGCAGGAGGGCAAGGCGGTCATGACCCTGGCAGAACGGATGACTCCAAAAAGAGGCGGCTGAATTAACAGAAACATTATGAAGAAATGAAGACAAGAAGAGCAAGAAGCTTAAGATAATGCACATGGGGAGAACTAAAGGTGATTTCACGTTGTTTTCAGCTGATGTGTTTTTGCGCCGCTGTTTATTTACGAGAGTGGGTATTGATTGCAATTTATAGACACTGTGTGAGAAATGGTTTAGTCATTATACTCTGGAAATAAATTATGGTGAGAATGAAGCTAAATTTGTATAATAATAGTATAAAATTAGATAAAAATTTAAATGATAAAATTAGAAGGTCAAAAGAAAATGATAAAGGATATGCTGGAAGTCAGTCTGTCATTTATTTAAGACATCTATCTCTTATTTTCTTGTTGAAATTTATTTTTTTTATTTTATTTTTTTTTTTTAAATTTGTTTTCTTGTGTAATTTCTTGACGGATACTGAAGACAATGACCCATGCAGTTGTCATTTGAGACTATACCACTATCCGAAAATGGCCATTAGGGTCTTTTATTTTTTGCGCCGGTACCAGGAATTTCGCCCCCACCCCCACCTTGATTTTTTTTTCAGTTACTTTTCTTTCCTTGTGGGACGGGATAACAGCCACTTTGTCCCTTATCCCCTATTGTTTCTACGAAACAATTTATAAAAATATTTTTAATAATTATAAATAATAAATAACAATTAGTCATATAACTAAAAAATTTTTATAAAAATTAATTTAAGCATTTAATAGAGATATTGACTTATATTATATTTTGTTATTTTATTTAAAAAATTAATGATAATATATTTGTAATTTTAAAAAAAATTAATTTTAAAATTTTAAGTAAAATATTCACTTTAATATGTAAAAAAAAAAAAAAAAGTGTTTTTCATTTGAAGAAATTTGAAATGTCGTTTGCTTCGATGGCAAAAAAACAAATCAAAGTGTACGGCCCAATGAGAAGAAGCTAAGTGGCAAGGGCTATAATTTTAAAAATTAGGGCTAATCCAATGTAAAATTAAAAAAATTGATGGTCCAATAAGAAGAAGCTAAGTTGCAAGGGCTATAGTTTTAAAAATTAGACGTAATCGAATGTAAAATTTAAAAATTTAATGACCTGAACTTAAGGTATTGTGTAATTTTAAAAAATTTTTTTGGTTCAAATATTAAATTAAAAAAATTATTTTATCTAACATCTAATTAAAAATAATAAATTATTTAAATTTTTGTTTAAAATAATTTTTTATAAAAAATTATATTAATTTAATATAATTATTTAAATTTATATAATGTATTAAATTTTATTTTAAAAATATTTTATTTATTATTTTATAATATAAACAAAATAAATAATTTTTTTATTAATTTATATCTAACTTTATTTTAAATTTAAATTATATATTGTTAACACTAATAAAATTAAAAATTATTGCTTATAAAATAAATTTTAATTCTCCGAACACAATGAAGCAAGCCCTGTCCAAAAAAGAAGAAAAATAAAAAATGCTTAGCTCTTGCTACGAGTTGCGGGAATATAAATCAAACCTTTAAAACGCAAGCAGAGAATGTAGGATGAATTCGCACCTGCCAACGACGGAGAAGATGTTCCTTCTTTCCACATGTCCCAATATGTAATTTACTAAGCTAGACCCCACCTTCGAGCAAGCAATATTTATTAGATTTTTTTTTATACCACTTCTGACCCACCGCTTTTAACTTGAAGACTTCGTTCATAGATTCTTCTGTTGCCCTTTATATGTTTCTTCTCCTCTCTTTTTATTTTCAACGTTGGAGTTTTTGCCTTGACACTCACGGTTGCTTTTTTAACAGTGAAACGATACTCTGATCCTTTGTTCACCAAATAGGTGAATCATGATAGAGATTTAAATTATTGTAAGAAAAGGAGGAAAATTTTATTTTTAATTCACGGTTGTTTTTGCCTTGACACTCACGGTTGCTTTATATGTTTCTTGTCCTTTATTTATTTATTTACTGTTATTTTAATACAATAATAATTTGTAAAATTATTTGTAATAATAATTTTAATATCATATAACATTTAACTTTTACAATCTACATCTAAGCTAATTTTTTGCGAACCGATGTGATACGGCAGCCTCCACAATAGTTTTTGGTAACTTGGCATACTGTTACTTATAAATACTAAACAAAGGGCATTGACGTTGACTGAAAGTCAGTTTAATCAGTCACCCATACTGTTGTCATTTGTTCGACTTTTTATCACTAAGATACAAAACGTCCGTCTCTTATTTTCTTGTTCAAATTTATTTTTTTGTGTAATTTCTTGATTGACAGGTACTGAAGAGAATAGACCATACCGCTGTCATTAGAAGACCACGTCAGGACCCGAGCCACAAATTTCTCATTAGCATCTATTCCATTCTTATTTTTTCAAATGGCTAGCAAAAATTATTTAAATTATTAAAAAAAATTATAAATTAATTTAAATATTTAATAAAAATTTTAATATATATTATTTTTATTTATTTTATAAAAAAATTTAATAATAATATTTTTATTATTTTAAAGAGATTAATTTTAAAATTTTAAATAAATTAATTATTTTAATATTTTTTTAAATAAACCATTCTTATACAAAAAAAACTTTAAAATATTATTTATTTCAATAACAAAAAACAAATTGATGTGTATTACTCACTAAGAAAAAGTTTAGGTAGTAAAAATTATAATTCTAAAAATTAGATTAGATTCATTATTAAATTTAAATAATAATAATAATAATAATAAACTAACTTTAAGTTTATTTTTATTAAAAAATTAATTAAATATCGTTCTACCTAATTGACCTCCGATCAAAATAGTTAAGTACTCGAATTTTTATTTAAAATATTTTTTTATTGACAAAAAATTATATATTTTGTTATTAATATATTAAAATTATATGTTTAAATTTTATTTTAATAATATTTTATTTATTATATTATAATATAAATAAAAATAATAAATAAAATTTTTTATTAATTTATTAACTAACTTTATTTTAATTTAAATTATTTTTTATTATAATTAATAAAATTAAAAATAATTTTACACAAAATAAATTTTAATTTTATACATGTAATTAAGCAAGTTTCTTACTACCGACTTTCATATAGACAAAAAAAAAAAAAAAAAAAAAAAATAATTATTTATAATATATTTTGATTAAAAATATTTTTAAATAATTAATTCCACCACTGGTTCTCCCACACAAATGGAGGTTTAACATACTTAGTTTGAAGCAAAAGCTATGTTTTCCATCCTAAATTTATACATACATACATACTGTGAAATGTCATCTGTAAAAATGTACGTAAAACATAGAGCAATTTTAGTCGCAGTCATTTAATGGCACATAATTGAGTGCCAAAAGACATATTTCTATTCCTGGTTGCCCACTCGCTAGTGGCTTCATACCTTATTCTCTCTCTTTCTGCATGTTATCAACTCTGGTCAATGTAGTGTCTTTGCCCAGTAGTTGTGATAGGCAACTGGTTTCTTGTTTCAGGTCTTGCTTCGATGAGGCGCACAACAGGCTTCAGCAATTGCCACACAACAGTGAGCAGGAATATTTTGTTTGGGACATCGTTGATGTTTGTATTTAAGAATTGGAGATATTGGTACTCAACTGTCCGTAATTAAGTTACAAATTGGTAACTTTTTCAATCACCAGTGGGTATACCTTTTAGGAAATTTCAATCACTGGTTTCTTGTTTCAGTAGGATGACACATATAATAGACTTAAGCAATTGCCACCAAACTCTTTAAAATTCAAACTAATTTTAAAAAATAAAAAAATTTTTAAAATTAAAATTTTAATTATTTTAATTATACTTAAATAAAAAAATAAATATTTAATATTAAATATATACAAAATTTTAATAATATAAATAAAAATATAAAAATATATATATTTTTTTATTTTTAATAAATTGTTTAAAATAATTAAATTAAAAAATATAATTAATTTATTAATTTATAATTTAATTGATATATTTATTTTTAATTTTTAAAAATTAATAATTTTTAAAATAAACATATTATAACCTAATTTTTTAACCAACTGATTTAATTTTATTTTCAAAACTTTGATTGCCACGCAACAATGAACATGAATATTTTGATTGGAACAATGTTAATGTTGGTATTTAAGAAGATATCGGTACTCAACTGTCTGTAATTAAGATACAAATGTGAAGATGCATTTCTTGAAGAGTAAGAGCCATGCCAATTGGACTGCACTTGGGTAGGATTTCTCCTCATTAGGAAAAAAAAATGAAAAATGTAAAGTTGTTCCAATATTTGAAGCATAGACAGCTTTGTACGCAAAATTTATAATAAAATCCTAACATTAGTACAATCATTAATACTCTAACGAGGGCAACCAAAAGCTGTTGCTTTAGAGCAATGATCAACTACTAAAATTGTCGGCCTTCACTAATAGTGAGACAAAAGGATTTGTCATTTAAACCGAGCATTATCATAATATTTTTTGGAGTTAAAAAATATAAATTTAAGTTACACTATACTTTACACAAATTAAGTTATTAACTCAATTTAAATAATTTAAATTTTTACAACTTATTATCAAATAAATTTATTTTGTTAAATTTTATTTTCATATGTTATGTTACTTATTTATGTAAATTGTATAAAAAAAAATTAGCTTCACAATGTTCTCATGTTATCTTCTAATACAATAATAATTATATAATTTTTTATATATATTTTATTTTTTTATAATTTTAATTTTTAATTTAATTATAAATTTTTAATTTAATTATAAATTTTAATAAATTAATAAATAGAAATTATAATATAAATAGAAATTATA